>JAMXBB010000010.1:88546469-88623084 GCA_024138015.1 Lumnitzera littorea
TATTTAGATTAAGTCATGAGGTATCCTTATGGAATTTCTCTATAGAGATGGTATTAGGTATGCTGGGAGTGTAGTTGGTCAGCCTTTCTAAGTGGATTTGGTCATTGCTAGGAATGAAAGGATAAAGTATGTGCAAGCCTTCGTGGAAGTTGAAGCAGATGCTAATATCCCTTTCATTTTTGTAGTGAGAAGAGTGAATGGAAAGTTAGCTATGGTTGATTTAGAATATCAAAATGTCCTAGCACACTGCTCCTGCTATAAAGTGTTTGAGCATGCAACTGACCAATGTGTTGGAGATAAAGGTAGTGAATGTGAGGTTTCTGACAATCATATAGAGGTTAATAAGTGGTATTCAGAGGTTGAAGTGGACTTGTTTTAGAGGCATATTGATTCTGGGATCGTTCCTTGCTCAAAGGGAGTGGTCATAAGGGAAGGGGACAAAGTTCATACTCTAAAGCCAACCACACCAAGTAAGAAAGAGGATAAACATGCTATGATGGATACCTTATCCTTAGAAAGCTCTTCGATAGCTTGTCTAGAGCATGTAGGTGAGTGCTCTCATGCTGCTCTTGTTGTAACATCCTTGGATTCGAAGGAGGAGGATGGTAGTGATAAAGTCTTAATCGAATCTTCTGCATCTATAATTTTAGAAACTCAAGATAACCAAGAGGAAGATCAGTCCAAAACCAATTCTACTTGGAATATTGCGAAAAAGAAGAAGATGAGGAAGAAAATAGATGGAAATTCTAGAGTTAGCTCTGGTAACCAACCATCCTATTTAGGGTTGTTCGCTCTTGGTGTTTTTGTTCTTCTTTCCTTCATTTCTATAAATGTTAGCTGTTTGGAACATTAGGAGGCTTAATGATCCTTAAAAAGCAAAAGCAGTGAGAAGATTTTGTGAAATAAACCATATTTCATTATTAGGTTTGGTAGAGACGAAAGTTGAAGCAAATAAAGCACTTTTTGTTTGGGCTATCTTTGCTAGTTCCTAAGGATTAAGGCAAGGGGACCATATCTCCTCTCTCCTCTCTCCTCTCTCCTATTCGCTTTGGTTATGGAAATCTTATCAAGCCTCCTAAAGAAATTGAGCTCTAACCAAGAGTTCAAACATCAATGCCACTGCAAAAAAGAAAATCTCAATAATCTTTGTTTTGTAGATGACACTCTTATCTTCTCTAAGGGTGATGTGTCCTCGGTTGCTTAAATCAAACAATGTTTGTAGGATTTCTTCCCTCTCTTGGGTCTAAGAGCAAGCTATTCTAAGAGCTAATTGTTCTTTAGCGGAGTTAGTCTAGTGGTAAAGTCCTAGATCACATCAATAATTAATTTCAATGAAGGCGTTCTGCCAGTTAAATACTAGGGAGTTCCACTCATCTTGTCTAGACTTTCTTACGCTCATTGCCATGTCCTAGTTGAGAGTTTTGCTTTTAGAATCAATAGTTGAATCACTAAATATTTTTCTTACATAGGCCGTGGTTAGTTGATTAGGAGCGTTCTCTTCTCATTGCAAGTCTACTGGGCATCCATTTTTATCCTTCCAAAGAGAATCTTGAAAGAGCTAAATGCCAAGTTGAAGTGATTCCTATGGAATGGTTTGGACGAAACAAAAGCCAAAGCTAAGGTTTTGTGGGATGAGATATGTTTTCTTAAAATTGAGGGTGGATTGGGAATGATGGACATCACACTATGGAACAAGGTGGCACAATTGAAGCATTTATGGCATTTGAGTGTTGATTTTAATGGCTTACGACCTAGTTAGGTAAGGGGAGAGATCCTAAAGGGTAGAAACTTTTGGGCTATCTTGAATTCAGCGCAATGCTCTTGGTCATGGAGCAAGATTCGCTAAGCTAGAAGTTGGGCTAGACTGTGTTTGCATGGAACATTGGGGATGGAAATAAAATCTCCCTATGGTATGATTCATGGCACACTAATGGTCCAATTGCTAATTGGATTGGTGAAAGATCCATTTACCCCATGTTTGGACTAAGGAGGCAAGATTGAGTGACATCATTGATGGTAATGGATGTAAATGGCCAAATGGGAAAGTATGGAACCTTATCAATTCAAGATTACCCCATAGTATAGTGCCTTAGGTGGGGGTTGTAGACTCTTTGTGTGGTTAGTAGAGCCTAGTAGAGCTTTCACCATCAAGTTAGCTTACAATCTTTTGAGAAGGAAGCATCAGATCACTTTGTGGCTTAACATCATTTGGAACAAGGCAAATACTCCTCATCATTCCTTTATTTTGTGGCTAACAATCAGAGATAGACTAATTACTCAAGACAAATTACTATAATGGGGTATCATCACCCGTAACCGTTGTCTCCTTTGTTCACCAGGGGAAGAAGACATCAGGCATGTCTTTATTACTTGTGATTTTACAAAAGTTATATGGTCTGAGGTTCAACAGCGGTATTTTCCATCTTGGGCTAACTATCTTTCAGCAACATCCATGTCCTCTTTTGTGGAGAACTTCATGAAGCTTGGGTCCCCTAAATGGAGGAAGATTCCATCAGTTGTGGTTTATCATGTCTGGAAGGAAAGGAACTCTAGACGATTGGGAGGTCTACCTGCTCTAGCTGCTGGTTTAGCTAGTATTATTTTGTCTTATGTAGATGTATAGTTTGTGAGCTTTATAGTGCAGCCAAGTTTGTCACCTACGTTCCTTTTGTTTTTGTATTTTGTGGATTATGAACTTGGCCCCTCTCTTGTACATCCTAGCTGGTCTTTCTCATTCTATTTATAATATACAAAAATCTGACCTTACCCAAAAACAAACCACAAAAAACTGTTGTTATTTATGTAACAATGAAGGAGAGTCTTATTGCCACCTCTTCCACAAATGTTCTTTTGTGCTTGACATTTGGAGCAAGCTAATAGAGGCTATCCCAAATTCAAGCTTACTGCCTTCTAAGTGCTGTCTGCATACCATACTTAGTAGGATCTATTGGTCCTTGGTTATTATCAGATTGGAAGATTGCGATGGGTTTTTTTAGTATACTATGTTTGGAAAAGAAAGGAATGAGAAAAGGCTTGGTCTCGGCACACAATCTGCTGCAGATGTTACTCCCAGTATTCTTTCTTGTATATTTTGCTAATGATAGTGCTCTTTGATTGTGTATAGCCAAGTTCTTGTTCTCAACACCCTTTTGTTTGTTAGGTGTTTTGCTTGAGTTCTTAGGTTTCTAGTAAGTTCTAAACTGGCCTTTTATAGTGGGGTTTTCCCCGTTTTTTATATTTTCGAGTTAAATTCTAAAGCTGACATTTCATCCAGAAAGAAAAAGAGATTGGGAAAGTTTATAAATATCTATGGATTAAAGCAGTCATCTGTCGCATGGTTCAACTGATTCCGTACTACTATGACTCCATTGGGTTATGTTCAAGTAGAATCTGATCATACATTATTTTATTTCATTTTGGATTGTTAGAATCCATCATCTTGTTATCCAGTTTATTTATAAAATATTTTGTGTATATCGAGGCAAACTTGCCTTTTCTTGATTAGTGGTGAACGCATTTAAGCCTTTCATCTGGAGAAATATTTTATTTGTGCTGTTTGAAAACTTTGGCACTTGTCACTTTATGAGGATAATGCTTTATTATTATTATTATTAATTTATTTATTCGTTATTATTTTATTTTATTTTATAATTTGTTTCTAAAGAATCCTTGTGATAGATAGTTGCATGTTTCATCTGTAAAGTTTCCATGAGTATGACTGGAAATGAAAGGGCTATGAAGGAAGGAGTGTAGTTGCTCCAGTTTGCTGTTTTGGAAGTTAATCTTGAGCTCCAAATTACAGATTCTAGATTGAAAATGTTATTGGCAAGATAAAATGCCTGCCTTTTTTTGTATTTGTGTGTGTGTGTGTGTTTGCAAGTCCTACAAAAGCTAATTCATGAAATTTTCTTTTGCAGGTCATGGGATCATCATGACATTATATCTGTTCTGCCTGAATATAACACAAGCAATCGTTGCTCGACTAGTGCACGTGTGAAATCAATTGCCCCATACAATAGTCGGAAAGAGACTGCTATTTATGCCACAGATATACGCACGGGCATTATTATTCGTTGCAAGGTTTTTATTGATATGTTTTCTAGAATCCAGATATTTCATAATTCCATTAAGCTTGACTTGGATGGGCTTGCTACGCTACGTGTTCATGCATTTGACAATGAAGGTATGGCTATGTAATAGTAGATCTGTTCCTTTCCCCCAAAAGAACACTGAAGTGCTGAAATAATTTACTTTATTTTGAGGTTGATTGTATGTCCCTCCTCTTGGAAAAATTGTACAGTCATGTATGACACTTTGTGGATTTGCTTATTAGATAATTCATTTTGCTGGTCAGCCATTTCAGTTTGTATCTTAAATGTTCAAGCCAATCCATATCAAATTTTCATCTTCCAGTCTGTCTTCAACTTCTGTCTTGCTTGTATTACAGGGAATGTTTTCTCATCCTTAGTGGGTCTACGTTTCTTGTGGCAGCTGGTGCCAGAAAGCAGTGAACTGCCTCATCATCTTGTGCATGTTCCTTTGAGGGATTCTCCCCTTAGCGACTGTGGTGGATTATGTGGGGACTTGGACATTCAGATTAAACTTGAAGAGGAGGTACTCTACAGGTCACACAAAGCTGGTTACTTCAGATATATTTCTGTTATTGCTTATTTTTAGTGGCATATGATGCAGGGTGTATTTTCAGATCTCTTTGTGGTAAAAGGTGTGGGAATTGGACATGAGGCTGTTTCTGTCCATTCACTTGAACCTGATCTTAAACAGATGGCAGATAGGATTGTATTAACTGTTGCAGAAGCCATGTCAGTCGAACCTCCTTCCCCTGTTGTTATTCTTATTGGTGCTGTTGTTAAGTATCGTCTCAAAATTATCCGTGGAAATTCTCCTCAAGGTTTCCTCTTTAGCCCTAGCAACTCAGGAGTGCTAGATTTAGTTCTGTTAGCATATTATCTTATGCGTAGACTACAACACGTAAATTAATTGTTTTTTGTTGGCTTCATCAGTCAAATAAAACGAAGCATTTATTTGGGAAAAACCAATCAAAAAATTTCATTATATCCCCTTTCTAAGATCATTTTCCATTTTGTCTGGTATTTTTTTTGTGGGTAGAAAGGATAACTGGTTCTTGTGTTTTTATTCATGAAAAGTAAAAAGATTTTTGCCATATTACCTGAAAGCGTTGGGATGTCAGTTCTTCATCTGCTTGGTTGATCTAGTGGATGGCTTTCATGTTAGCTAACAAAATGTGCTGTTATGGCTCAATTATTTACATAATCATTGTTAATACATCTTAATCTTATGTTTGTGCTGTCTGTTCAAATAGGGGAAAACATACAACATATAGGTACTTGTTTTTGTTACATCTTTTATCTTGAATCCTTCACTTGCTTTCTTTCTCTCTCTTTTTCCTCCTCCTCCTCCTCTTTTTTTTTTGGGCTGGGGGGTGGTATTGTGGCTTTTTTTATAAAACTAACAAATGATGCATTTGCGTTGCGTGTACACAAAATGAAAGAAGTTGTGCAGTATAATCAAATGTATTATAATATTAATAAATGAGGAAGGGAGAAAGATGGGGATCATGAGGAGAGGAATAGGGGTAGTGTGAATGTTGAAGAGGAGAGAGAGAGAGAGAGGAATATGAGGTAGTGAGAATGTTAGAGGAGGGAGAGAAGACAGATAGAGGAGGAGAGAGAGGGAGGATTATATTTTCTTAAAATCCTTAAATTATCCTATATTTATAATTAAATATATTAAAGAAAATCATTTATCAATAAGTTAAATAAGTAAAAATAATCAAAATATTGTTTCGGTGGTTACTTGAGGCTCTATCTACTTTAATAATATAGATAATTAAAAGATATCTATGTATATTTGGAAGGCTGTCCCAGTTTGTAGTGGTGAGTGGGTTTTCCCACCCCCCCCCATTTCCTTATAAGAATCTATACAAAATAATTGTTCTTGTTTACATACTCATTGTTCTTACGTCTTAATCTTATATTCGTACTTTGTGTGCTATCTGTTCAAATGGTGTAATAACAGTATATAGTACTCATTTCTGTTACCTCTTTAATCCTGAATCTTTGACTTGCCTGGTCATATTATTATGGAAAGTCAGCCGTTGTCATAACATCATTTCTATAAGGTGGAAGAAGCTGTATTTTTCCAGGATCTTATTGAACTCAATCATGCTTTAAGTGTCTCAACTGATATCTGTGGTTTGAAAAATTGTCACTAGCCATGCAATGAAAAAAATCTGGTTTGAAATTCCATTTATAAATGAAGATATATCTATGTGTTGGAAGGCTGTCCCAGTTTGTTGTGCAGGGTTCCTTAATTTTTTCCTCTAGAAACCATACTAAATAATTGTTCTTGTTGATTCAATTTCATAAGGAAAGATTTGCAACCGTCTTTAGTCTGGCTCTAAATTAGTGCAGGTAATTTCAAATGTTTCAAAAGAGAAAACCATGTTCCAAGACATTTTCAAGTTATCACATACTTTGAAATGTTGGAGGAGTGGATGATTTGAGTAGAGAAAGATCTCATCAGTTTCTGTATTGAGTACTGAAGTCCAAAAATGAAAGAAACGACAAAAATATTCTTTGAAAAAGTTGATTAGGTTAACGGCACTGTTTTTTTATCTCCATCAATCATGCGTCAAGAACCAAATAGACAGGTGGAGACAGCAGTGAGGGTGAGATATAAGAGGGTCAAATTCCCAGTATTTGATTCTTCTGTAATTTTATTCCTTTTTCTTCTTCATTTGCTTGTGTAGAATCTTCCTACATAACAATATCATTTGCACAGCTCCAACGGAATTCTGTTGGTTCTTTGGATCTAAGCTTAATAAATATTTTTGCAACTGTGACTGATTTCCTTTTTCTGGCCTTCTGCAGAGGTATCTTTACCATCTCCTCATCACAGATGGTCTATTCAGAATTCTTCAGTTGCTCATGTTGAATCTGCGATAGGTGTAATACATGCAATCAATTTAGGGATTACAACTGTTATTGTTGAGGACACACGGGTTCTTGGTCATACCCAGGATTCATCACTTCATGTCGTCGTACCAGAGACAATATGTTTATACATATTACCTTTGTCTAATTCTGGTGAGCCTATTGATGGAACAGATGCTGTTCCATCAGTCAGACGTTGGTATGTTGTCTCAGAACGTCAATATCTCATCCAAATTAGAGTTTTTGCACATGGAATTGGTGCTCAGGAGATTCACATTACAGAGGTATTCAATGGCTTGAAATTTCTTTTACAATATGATGTGACTGATAGTAAATGTTTTATTTTGCAATTATATTATATAACTATTAGATATCTTTTGCTTGGCAAAATGTACACATTTACCCGTCCTCTGTTAAGGACATATGAAAGTTTGGATAATTTTCTGATATGTTGTTTCATTGAGTACAAGAATGAGTCACCTGTTTATAAGGAAAGAAAATGGCATCGTCCAACACTACCTAGCATTACCAACAACGTTTATTGTGTACAAGAACCTAAAATTTATAACAAACACAAAAATTAAAAAATTTGAGATACTTCTGACACTCCCTCTTGAGCTGGACTGTAGATGTCTTTTCATTGACAGCTTTTTACTAAATAGTTGAATTGAATAGTGTGTAATCCCTTTGAGTAAGAATTTTAGTTGTTTGTTCATATGTTGAAATATAATTTATGCTGATTAATGCCCTTTTCCATTTTTTCCTTGATGGGTTTACAAAGTTCAAGTAAATGAAGTTCTAGCAGCCGCCTACTTTAGGGATGATGTGATGGTTTTTGCAAGATTTCCAGATTTTTATAAAAGAATACCTTCTGTTGTTTGTTATTACCTTTGGAAAGAGAGAAATTGTAGAAGGGTTGGTGGTCTCCCCACCAAACCCTCTTGCTTAGCTAGGAAAATTTTGTTTGTTATAGGTCCTCCTCCTAGATGAGGCTATGTACAGCTCTTATATTTAGCTAAGAGTCGATCCAGCAACCTTTTTGTTCTTTGGTTTTGGATCGATTGCTTATGTTCCTTTTGTACATTCTCTCTTTCTTTATATCAATATACTGACATTACCCCCAAAAAAAATCTCCACGTGTAGCTTTCTCATGTGAAATTGGATTGTGAGGGATTGCTTGTGATTCCGTTATCAAAGTGAATTTGAATTAGATCACCATTTTTGAGCTCTGGCTTTTTCTCTGATTTTGGACTCTAGGGTAAATATAAGGTAGGACTTGAATAATCAAGCTTGGAAAGTCAAGTAAATAATTAATGAGATAGGCTTGAACTTTCAAGAAGAGTTTCCGAAGACTCCCTGCCATCCTTTTTATCCATAGAATTTCACAAATCCCATAAGCCAAAGAAATAAACTCTGCTGCTACTCTTAGCATTGACAATTTTTTCTTTTTCACTCTTGGCCTTGCTCAGTGTCTTGTGAGCGGGAAATAGATTCTTTCAAAGCTTGTTTGGGTTTTGTTTAGCCTTCATAGGCCTTAAAATGGCTAAGCTAAGCCTTATTTGAAAAATGGGCTCTTTATTAAGGAGTTGGGCCTTCTTTATCTTTTTTAAGCCTTTTTATGCCAACCCAGTTCCAAAGCCCACTTCCAAAGTCCAAATCCATAAGAAAAGAAGGGACTTACGACCTTCATCCTTGTTGGTAGCACCCTTAAATCCTTGCTGTCCAGTGCCTTGATCATTAGGTGAAATCCCAAAAATGGTACAGTTGAATTCCCTTTCCACTTTAATTGCTAACTCCATCACCATCTCAAAAGACATAGGAGTAAGAGTCTCCAATTGGATCTGAATTTTGTCACGTAAACCACCTAAGAAATATCCAAGTAATTAAAAGTTGGACATAAGTGGCGCTTGCGAAACCAGAAATTCAACTTCACCTATATATTGTTCAACTAGCTGGAAGACAGCGCCAATCGACATGAACTGACAAAAGTTAACGGAGAAATCTAAAATTTTTTTATTGATTTTGTAATGGAAATTGTTTACAAAACCCTAGTTCCCTCAATATGAAGGACCGTGAGATTATTGAACTATAAGCTCACACATATACATGAGCACTCTTGCTTACAACTAACTCTCAAAACTCTAAAAAGTTATGTGGATACTTAACTTTTATAACTGCCTTCTATTTATAGTAACTATCTAACAACTTGACCAATAGAACTTCTAGAGCCCCTACATACACACGCACATACTACACTAGCATACATACTACATATATTACACTTATTATCTCATATGGTCACTACTAACGCTAGGGTCATATCAGCATGTTCCTTCAGATGTTATTCACATTATTCTTTCTTTCTTTCTTTTTTTTTTCTTTGGGCTCTTGATAGTTTTCTATGTATAAAATAGCCAAGATCTCAATTCTGGTACCCTTTTGTCCTTTTGTATAGCGGTTGGCTTGAGATTTCAGGTGTCTTGGGAGTTCTATATGAGTTTGTAAAGTTAAATATCTTTTGTCTACAAAATATGACATTTTATCCATAAAAAATAAACATGTGCCTACTGCCTAGGGATACCCTTTTTGTGCCAAACAAGCAATCTCCAAGCAACTTTAGTATAAAAGGAGCAACCCATATGGTAAGCTTCCCTGATGGTAAGAGATATGTTTGGGTCTTTTCTCTATGCAAGTGTATCTCTTTTGCTTTGGTCCATATTTAGGGAATGAGGAAATCAAGTTTGATTTTGTCCCATTAGGATCCTGATGGCCAAGACCATTTATTCCCTTGGATGATAGAACATAGCATGGCTTCCTTTGACTAATTTGACTTATAGATGTCTTTCTCCAATCCAATGTACAATAGGGCCTCGAGGGTGCTAATTGTCATACTGAAGAGAAATCATGTTCCTTTCTCCCAGATTTTCTTGTTTCTTAAATAACAAGTCAGCCGGACTCTCTTTCAAGTATCTCAAGATCAAAGTGTTGTCTCTCATGTGAGAGCATGAATTGGCTGACCTTACAGCAAATGCAATATTCAGAGTGTGTGATACATATATCAACCCTCCCATTATTCGCTGATATCAACCAATATCTCTAATGTCTTCTATTGATGCGTGCTCTGGATGCATGTTAGGATTGATGGGTTCATTTGCTGCTTTGCATTTTGCATAAATCGAGTGTATACTTCCTTTGGGTCAGACAATGCTATCCTTAGTCTTGGAAAATTCCATGCCCAGAAAAATTTGTTCCTTGGTTTTCTGTTAAGGTCATTCAATTCAATTCATTGATCACATTCTTTGTAAGAATACTGTTGTCTATATACACTTAGTATAGCAATTTTTCTACTAGAAAAATGCTTACATAACATAGTATGATTCAGATTACTTTGGGTATATCCAAATCTTTCATAACTTTTCCAAACCTCTCAAGCGAAGCACGACTTGATTGGTTTAACTCATATAGTGCCTTTGTCAATTTGCAACAGGTGTGAGTTGTGTCATAATCTCCCTCAAAACCAGGTGGCAAACAAATTTACATCCTCGTTTACGTTCCTGTACAGAAATTCATTCCTTACATTGAGCTACTGTAAAGGGCAATCATAGTTTATTATAGAACAGAGTAAATGCAGATAGAATTTAACTTCGCAATTGGTGCAAAAAGTAAGTGGTGCTTGATAATAATGTTATATAATAAATATAACGGTCTATACCATAGATAAGACAGTTGTGGTATTAGCCACAGTATAGTATTAGAGAAATCCACTAGTTAGAAGGGCGGTAGAGAAATATTGTGAAAATGTGTTATTTTAGTATTGTACACAACTCGACTTATTTATATACATAACTAACATGGTTGGTGCCGACCTTACCTACCTAACAATATTAATTCTACTAACCTGTTACAGTAAATTGTAAAATAATTTACATAAGAATAAATTATAGCTAAATATCTGAGGAGTGGATGTTTTCCATTCCTAGCTTACTGATCAACTCATGAAACTTTGTAGATGATAGCCCTTTATAAAAATATTTGCCAATTGATTATTGGAAGATACATAAGTTGCTGTGATTAGTCCACTGTCAAGCTTCTCCTTTATGAAATGCCTATCTAACTCTGTGTTTAGTTCGCTCGTATTGGATTGAATTTTAAGCAATACTGATTGCTAACTTGTTATCACAGTAACTGCATTGTTTCTTCTCTTTTAATTCCAAGATTATTGAGAACTATTCTTAGCCACAAAAGTTTACAAATGCTATGATCCATTGCTTTAAATTCAGCCTTTGCACTTGATCTTGCTGCAACTACCTGCTTCTTACATCTCCAAGTGGTTAAATTTCCACCAAGGAGCACATAATAAACCATAGTAGATCTTCTATCCGCCAAAGATCCTGCATAATTAGCATTAGTAGATGCTTCTAAAGTAATTTGTTTCGCCCTTTTAAATAGAATTTCTTGACCTGGAGTAGCTTTCAAGTAACTTAAAATTTTTTCAACTGCTCATGTTTTTGCCGTGGGTTGTGCAAAAAACGGCTTTACTATGCCCACCGCATATGCTATGTCTGGCTGAGTATGGGCCAAATAAATCAACCGCCTCACTGTTCTTTGATATTGGTCTTTCTCCACTAGTTCTCCGTCATCCTTCCCCCTAACTTATGATTCTACTCAATTGGAGCATTTGATGGTCGATGCCTAAGCCTTCCTATTTCTTTTGGTGATTGTTTCAAACCACAAAGTACCTTTCTCAATCAGCATACTCTATCTTTGTCAAAATTTCCCTTAAAACTAGGTGAAATTTTCATGTGAACTTCCTCCTCTAGATCTCTATATAGGAAAGCATTCTTTATATTTAATTGCTGTAATTCCCAATTAAGATTAGCAACAAGAGAAAGTAGAATCCTTACAGTATTTATTTTGGTAATTGGAGAAAAAGTTGTAATTGGAGAAAAAGTTTTCTCATAGTCCACTCCATATGTTTATGTGTATCCTTTTGCCATGAGTCTTGCTTTTTATCTTTCTAAAGATCCATCTGCTTTGTATTTCAGAGTGTAAACCCACTTACAATCGACAGTTTTTTTGTTGAGAGGGTGGTTTGTGATTTCCCATGTTCTATTTTTTTCAAGAGCAGCCATCTCCTCTTAAATAGCAAGTGTCCAATTCTTGTCCTGCAATGTTTCATGAAAAGTTTGTGGAATTCTATTTGAGTCCAGGGTTGTAAGAAACTCTTTGTGCTGTTGGACAATTTGGTAGATGGAATGAAATGACCAATTGGATATTGAATACACTTTTGTGTACCTTTTTGTAAAGCAATAGACAAGTCTAAATTAATGGTTGCATCATCATCATTAGAGTTTAAAGAAGAAGATGAATTACCTTTTTTTGGAATAGATTCATGAAGTTGCCCTTGTTTCGAGTTGTTCTTGAATTTCTTTGTATAAACGTGTTTAAGTTGCTCAAGATCTTTTCCTGGAAGAAAAGTTTTGAAATTATCAAGATGATCTGGTTTTAGTTGTATAGGTTTTGGCATTAATGATGGTGGTTGTGGTTCTTGCATTGATGGTGGTGTTTCATTTGGGTGTTCTTTGGTTGTGTTTTGGTATTTTCTAGTTGTGTTTGGGTACTCACGAATAATTTAGATGTATTGTTTGAAAAATCAAGCCAAAATAACTCTCTCTCCATAGGATTCTTTGTTCTTCCCCTAAAGTTGATATTTTGATGCAGAATAGTAAGCTTCATTTTCTTGAAAAACTACATCTATTGAGACAAAAAACCTCCTACTTGGAGGATGGTAGCATTGATATCCCTTTTGAGTGTGTGCCTTAAAAAAATGCAATTTAATGACAATGGTTCAAGTTTGGTGTGATGGTTTTTGTGGATACATAAGCTATACACCCAAAAACCTTAAATGGAAGAGAAGTGGTGGTCACAATTGAAGAAAAAAAATTAGCGAGAACTTCTATGGAACTCCTAAGATGAAGTACATGAGATGGAGTTCTTTTTACAAGATAAGTGGTTGTAAGAGCTTCTTCCCCCTAAAAAGAAGATGGAACATTATGGTGAAACAAGAAGGTATGAATTGTATTGAGGAGTTGATGATTTTTCCGTTGTGGAGTGTCAGTACAAGAAGTTTTATGAATAATACTATTGTTTTTAAAGAAGACTTAAAAGTGTGATTCACATATTCTCACCCATTATCCGTTCTAAAGTGCTTGATTTGGGTTCCAAATTGAGTATGCACTTACATATAAAAATTTTGTAAATGGAAGGAACCTTAAACTTATCTTTAAGAAAAAACAACCAAGTGACTTGTGTAGAATCATCTATGAACAGAACAAACCATCTTGTACTACTTACATTGGGAATTTTAGAGGGTCCCCACACATCAGAATGAACAATATCAAAAGGCGGTGATGAATTTATTGATGATTTAGGAAAAGAATGCCTATGATGTTTTGCAAGAATGTAATCATTACATTGAAACTCAAAAATAGAGATTCCTTGAATTAAGGATGGAAACATTACTTTTAAATAATTAAAAGATGTATAGTAAAGACGCTGATGATGTGCCCAAATTTTTGACATTTTACATGATGGAGGCTTTATCAGTTGGGCCCTTGTCTTGATTAGTTTATTTATGTTATCAAGGACATATAGTCCATCTCGGACTTAGCAACTCCAATTGTCTTCCTCGAAATCTGATCTTGGAATACATAATGAGTTTTAAAGAAGTTGATGGAACAGTCAAGATCATTCATTATTTAGTAAATCGAGAGGAGATTATTTGTGAGTTTAGGGATATGAAGAACATTCGTTAGTTTGAGATTGGAATCAATGTTTAGATTGCTTTTTTCTTTAATTGGAATCATGGATCCATTTACCATTGTAATTACCTAATTGTCTATGTTTGGGGTATATGAATGATACAAAGTGGTAGAATTAGTCATGTGATTTGTTATAGTAGAGTCTACAACCCAAGTATTAGAATTGACTTTTCAATTAACATTAAAGGATGAAGAAATATAATGCTTACCATTTTGGGCTAAAGAACAAGTGCTTGAAGATTTAGAGAGGGAATTGAGTAAACTTCTTAATCGGTTAATATCATCCTTATTGAGCTCATGTTTTGGTGTTGTAGCTTGATTGTTCTTAGGTTTAGCAATCAGAGGCTGTTCCTTGGATTATATTTTAATCACTTCCTTGGTTGTGGCATTAGCTCTCTCATTCTTGAAATTTTTGAATCCATTGGTCTTGATTAGTACATTATCTTTGCCATGCAACTTGAAACAATTCTCTTTTGTATGCTATGATTTTTTACAATATATGCACCACAACTCATTCTTGTTGGAATGTTGATCTTAGGAAGACTTTGATGTTCGAATAGATCTTCTTGCAACCATAGTGGAGCCTGATCCTTCCAATTTTGGCTCGATCATCACCATTCTACGATTTTCTTTCTTTTTTACTAGGGCAAAAACTTTAGACATTGAGGGATTCTCCTCTTTGCTCAAAACCTGCACTCTTATTAGATTATATTCAGAATTAAGACCTGCAAGAAAATCAATGATTTTGGTTTCTTCAATACAAATCATGAGAGTTTTTGTATCCTGGGGACATTTCATTCATAAGTCTTGATAATGATCCACTTCAATCCATAACCCCTTTAATTCGTTGTAGTATTTCGTAATGGTATTATTCTCTTGTTTACAAGTGATACGATGCCTAAAATTAATCGAACATTCTGGTATGTGTATAAAAGGAAGGCCAAGGGGGTTGAGTAATATGTAGAGTAGTGTAGTACATATAATATAGTGTAGTATGTATAGTATAATATGTAGCTATTGTAATAAGGCTGGTCAAGGCTTGATATGACTTGGCATTGTACGAATGGGAATGGGATTGTGATTGTACACGTCATTAGGTATAAATAGGCTGAGTGGAGGTAAAAGTTAGTTAGCAGTTAGTTTTTGTGTGGAAAGGAAGGCCAGAAGAGAGACTTTGGGTGTATATTGGTTTTAGAGTACCAGTGCTGGTGTCTTGCTTCACAAACAGGAACCTTAATTAAGTGAGTATAGATTTACCATCTACTATAAGCTGATTTCTTCCTAGCTTGTATCAATTGGCGCCATCTGTGGAAAACTAATTCAACAAGGAGATCGAAATGACTCGGATGGAAGCTAGGGCTGAGAGTTTGGAAAAAAATTTCGAATTGTTAGAGAATAATGTGAAATTGGTGAGTGAAGAACTGAGAGGAAGTATTTCTGAGTTGTAACACCAAATCGCCATTGTTGATAGGAATACTAGTGCTAATATCATGTTGATGAAAGCCTTGAATACAGGAATCGAAGCTGCTTTGGCATCCATACAGTCTTCTATGCAAGCGTTGAGTTGCAATCATGTTGCGAGTGAGAAAAAGAAGGAAAAAGAGGATTCGACCTCTAATATTCGGATTAATTCTAAATTGAGAGGTGACATGAATGACGAAGTGAATTACGTGGAATCAGAAGATGAAGTTTGTCCAACTGTGACGAATGTGATAGCCATACCTGTTTTCGAAGGAGAAGATCCAATGCATTGGTTGACGATGATGGAGCAATACTCTGAAATTCAGAATATTAGAGAGGAAAGGAAGGTAGCTATAGCTACTATAGGGCTTAAAGGAAGAACCATATATCGGCATAAAATGCTTAGGAAGAGGTTGCCGCAACTTGATTAGGAGACATTTAGGCAAGAATTTTTGACACGGTATGTTGGTATGTTGGTCTATACATTGGCAATCCTTTCATTACAATTTCCACTCTGACAAACCACTATGGTTGGAGATATTTTGGAGTCATTCAAATCTCTAATAGCACATATTCCAGACATCACGGAGTTGCAGTTGCTTGGGTATTTTTTAGGAGGACTTCGAGAGGACATCAGGTATGTGTTTAAGCTCTATGACTTGTGTCCCTGGCTGATGCTATAGAATTGTCCTTGAGTGTAAAGAAAGAATTTGATCAGAGTATTTTTAGCAAGTGATCAATGAAATGAAAATGGTGTTCCAACCAATTTTAAACCTCGTGTACAGACTTATGGCACATTATTCTCTCCTCCTACGGTTCAATCTGTTTCATCTTGAAGACAACTTGTGAGTAATTCCGTAGGCATCTTTGTTCCTCATGCCAACTCCCATGCTGGAAATGTAGCTAAGGATCAGGCTTTAATGGCCTCTAGTAGTAGTTTTATTGGGAGTTCTTTTGTGTGTCCTCAACCACAGCTGTGAGGATTGAAGCAAATGACTTATGCTGAACTTTTAGAACACCGAAGTAAGGGGTTATGTTTTAAGTGTGAACAACCTTTTCAGCTCAGTCACAAGTGTCTTAATAAGTCCTTGAGGGTCTTAATACTCGAAGAAGATGAGGATCAATATGAGGGGTGATGGGTGGAGCATGTAGAACCTACGTCACATGGTAAGGGATAGGAGGCTATACATGTAGACTTTGAGCTGTCCTTGCTTGCGATTAATGGCTTTAATAGTCCCAAGACTTTGAAATTTCTAGGTATGTTGCATGGTTTTGAGGTTCCCATTTTAGTCGATAGAGGAGCTAGTCATAATTTTGTGTCACAAAGGTTGGTTCATCAATTACAGTTGTATGTTAATTCTATCAATATGTTTACTGTGAAGCTCAAAGATGGTAGTCTTGTTTCTTCAACAGGTTTATGCCCTAAGCTGAACATTTTAATAGGCTCCTTAAATATGTATGCGGACTGTTATGTCTTTGAGTTGTGTTCCATTGATGTTATATTGGGGGTGGCATGGCTTTAAACTTTAGGAGAAGTTAAAGTTGATTGGGGGCGAATGTGTATGAAAATTCTTGTTAATGGCACGGAACATGTGTTAGTGGGTGATACTTCCCTTTGTAAATCCGAAATCTCTTACAAAAGTATGTTAACAATAGATGATTGGGAGTATGGTAGTCTTATCGTGGAGCCTTTCATGTGAAGTCTGGGGATGGAAGTAGTTGAAGAGCACCTCAAAATAACAGCATTATTAGAAGAACTTTCTAATGTGTTTGCGGAGAACAACGATCTTCCTCTATTACGTGATACTGATCATCGCATTCAATTGAAGGATGGTGTAGGGGCCGTTAATGTGCGATCTTATTGCTGTGCACAAATTCAAAAAGATGAAATTGAAAAGATGGTGAGAGATATGTTAAAGGTAGGTATTAATAGACCGAGTGTAAGCGTTTTTTCTAGCCATGTTATTTTAGTTAAAAAAAAGGATGGATTTTGGCGCTTTTGTGTGGACTATCGGCTTTAAACAATGTTACCGTTCCAGACCGTTATCCTAATCTTGTTATTGAAGAGTTGCTGGATGAATTGTTTGGTGCAACCATTTTCTCTAAAATAGACCTTCGTTCCGATTCGAGTATGGGAAGAGGATGTTCCTAAAACGGCCTTCTGAACTCATCAAGGCTACTGTGAGTTTTTGGTTATGCCATTTAGGCTAATGAATGTCCCTGCTACTTTCCAGGCGACTATGAATGAGGTATTACGACTCTATCTACGCAAATTTATGTTAATGTTTTTTGATGATATCCTCATTTATAGTTCTAATGTGGATTCTCATGCAGGGCATCTTTGAGTAGTTTTGCAGTTATTGCGAACTCACCAGTTTTATGCCAACAAAAAGAAGTGTGCCCTTGGTTGAGCTTCCTTGGAGTATTTAAGCCATATTGTTTCGGTCAAAGGAGTGGCAATGGATCCTTCCAAGGTCAATAGTGTCCTAAATTGGCCTTTACCTAAATTTTTAAAAGCTTTATGGGGATTTTTGGGATCGTCGGGTTATTATCGAAAATTCATAAAGGATTATGGCAAAATTGCTTGTCTTCTTACAAATCTATTGAAAAAGGATGCATTTACATGGAGTGAAGAAGCCACTTGGGCTTTTCAAACATTACAACACTCTTAATCAAGCCCCTGTTTTGGCGATGCTTAACTTCAATCAACCATTTACTATAGAATGTGATGCTTTGGGTTTGGGAATTGGTGCTGTTCTCACTCAACAATCTAAACCTGTTGCGTTTTTTAATAAGGCTTTATTTGATCGTAATCTTGCTAAGTTCACATATGAGAAGGAGTTGATGGCTTTGTCTTGTCTATTAATCATTGGAGGCCGTATTTGTTGGGACAAAGGTTTGTCGTCCAAACTGATCAGAAAAGTTTGAAACACTTGCTAAATCAGTGTGTTTCCACTCTGAGTTAGCAGTATTGGTTGTTGAAATTGCTTGGCTATGAGTTTGAAATACGGTATAAAGCAGGTAAAGAGAATGGTGCTGCTGATGCATTGTCCAGGGCGTTTGAAGAAGTTGATTGTATGGGGATTTCAAGTCCTATTTGGACAGATGTGGCTGCTATTAAACAAGATGTCTTACAAGATGAGTTCTTTGCTCATAAGATAAGGTTGTTGCAGGATGGGCAACATGCTGGTTTTGGATTTGAGTTGCATGGCTATAATTTGCATTATATGGGGAGACTTGTTATTCCAGCTAACTCTCGTTGGGTATATATTTTTCTTCATGAGTTCCATTCGTTAGCCATGGGTGGACATGTGGGTTTTGTTAAAACCTATCACCGTTTGGCTTCTCATTTATATTGGGTTGGTATGTGCAAGGATGTTGCTCGCTTTGTTGCCTCGTGTGCTGTTTGTCAACTTAATAAAATCCAAAATTTGTCTCTTGCTGGGTTGTTGAATCCCTTGCTGATTCTGCAAGTGGTATGGGGGGATATTTCTCTTGATTTTATCACAAGCCTTCCTAAATCCAATGGCTTTGACACTATAGTGATTGTTGTAGACAGGTTTTCTAAGTGTGGCCATTTCATTCTTTTAAAACATCCTTATAATGCAAAGTCGGTGGCTGAAGTTTTTGTGAAAGAAATCGTCCGTTTACATGGGTTCTCCATACTATTGTGTTGGATCGAGATCCTCTGTTTGTGAGTAATTTTTGGAAGGAAATGTTTAGTATCCAAGGTACTTGTTTGAACTTTAGTATGGCCTACCATCTAGAAATAGATGGTCAAATCGAGGTACTCGTTTTGCTTTTGAGTAACCTAATTCTTGGGCTAATTGGGTGTCATGGGCGGAATTTTCTTATTACACCAGTTATCCCTCTTCAGCTGGTATGACACCATTTGAGATAGTGTATGGTTGTCCGCCGCCTACAATTACTATATATTTGTCCTTAGAAGTGCAGAATCCTTTGGTTCGAGAGGCTCTTTATTCATGAGATTGGATGTTGACTTGCTTACGTAAGAACTTGGAGCGGGCTCAACTTCGCTATTGTAACATGGCTAATAAAAAGTGTTGCGATGTTGAATACTTTGTGGAGGATTGGGTGTTTCTCCGTTTACGGCCTTCTCTGAATCATTGGTTAGGTCTTAAGACATCTTCCAAGTTGGCTTTACGGTATTATGGCTCATTTCAAATCTTGGCCCGAGTTGGTAATGTTGCTTACAAAGTACAATTACCCTTTGGTTGTAAGCTTCATCCGGTTTTTCATGTGTTTTTACTAAAGAAGTCGCATGGTTCTTTTCCTCTTCTCTCAGAGTTACCTTCTAAGTTCAAGTCCGCAGATAAAGATGCTTTGTTTTATCCCTCTAAACTATTAGGTCGTCGGTTTTAGGTTAAAGACGGACTAAATATTCCACAAGTTCTAGTTCAGTGGGAAGGATACGTTCAATGAAGTTACGTGGGAGGACTTGGGTGCTTTCAAGCTCCAATTTCTAGACTTCGTCCTTGGGGCCAAGGACTTTTTCAAGGGGGTTGAGTATTGATACGATGCCTAAAATTAATCGACCATTGTGGCATGTGTATAAAAGGAAGGCCAAGGGGATTGAGTAATATGTAGAGTAGTGTAGTACATATAATATAGTGTAGTATGTAGAGTATAATATGTAGCTACTGTAGTAAGGTTGGTTAAGGGTTGATATGACCTGGCATTGTACGAATGGGATTGTGATTGTACACGTCATTAGGTATAAATAAGCTGAGTGGAGGGAAAAGTTAGTTAGCAATTAGTTTTTGTGTGGAAAGGAAGGCCGAAATAGAGACTTTGGGTGTGTATTGGTTGTGGAGTACCAATGCTAGTGTCTTGCTTCACAAACAGGAACCCTAATTAAGTGAGTATAAATTTACCATCCTACTATAAATTGATTTCTTTCCTGGCTTATATCAACAAGCTGCTAGCTTGGTCCTCAACTCATATATTGTAGTTTTATCCCTTCTTTCCAAATAACTTTGTTTCAATGTTTTTCAAATATCACAAGTTGAAGAGAGGAACATGCAATTTTTTGCAACAAAAGGAGTCATGGATGTCTACAATCATGATATTATCATTGAATCTTCAACATCCCTAGTGGAAAGTTGAGGATTATTTTGATGGGGTGTAGGACCATTAAGATGATTGATTTTGATTTTTTCCTTCAAGATAAGTTCGAATCACTTGAGACTAAGATAAATAATCTAATTGATAATGTGGTGTCATAATTTGAAGGTTAGCACTTGTTTCCCTCAAGCTATCCCTAATTAAGAGGAATTGTTGCTGGTTTTGTGGGGTTATAGTAGATTCCTCAATTATTGAGGATGAAATTTGATTTTCTTTTCTTGTGGTGGACATTTTGGATCAAAAAATGGCAATGAAGGTCAAGAACGATAAAGGGTGAGTATTTAGCAATGAAGGCTAAGGTTACGCTAGATTAGGGTTTGAGTAGAAAGTATGGTTCTCAAGAAGATATTGCTTTGATACCATGTAGAGAAATATTGTAAAAATGTGTTATGTTACTATTGCACACAACTTGACTTATTTATATACATAGCTAATATGGTTGACGGTAACCCTATCTACCTAACAACATTAATTCTACCAACCTCTTATAGTAAAGGCTAAAACAATAAGAATAAATTACAGCTAAATATTTAGAACATTCCTACAAGGTTGAAGCTTCTACTTAGTAGTAGTCCTAGACCTTTGAATGAAGTTGACGAGGACGTCGATTCTTTAAAGGGGATGAATTGTAATACTTCTTGTATATTAAGTGATGGAATTCTAATTATCTTTTGGTATAATAGTTTGAAGTATGTGAGAACTTTAAAGTTAAGCACGCTTAAGCTAGCTTAATTTCATGATAGGTGACCTTTTGATAAGTTGCTGTACCAGAAGATAAAACCATATAGTGTTTAATGTAAAAGCAGATAATACTTTGGTGGGAATAGTTTTGATCAGGTTATTACAAATAATATCAGAATATTTCACCTGTTAGAAGAGTGAAGTTCTTGTTGGTGGTGGTCTTAACTTATGAATGAAATTGATGTGGATGTCTGTTCTTTAAGGGGGATGCATTGTAATGTTCCTTATGTACTAGGTGATGAAATTTTAATTATTGTTATGTCTTTTGGTATAGCGGTTTGGAAAATGTCGGAATTTTAAAGTTAAGCATGCTTAGGTTAAGTTAATATTAGGATAGGTGATTTCTTAGGAAGTTGCTGCATTAAGGGACAAAACTATGCAACGTTTGATATCAAAGTAGATAATATTTTGGTGGGAGGAGTTCTAATCGTGTTGTTATAGGTTGTGGTACCAGTCATAACAAATAAATCATGAGTTTTTGTCTAAATCTCTTTGCAATTAAGCTAGACTTGTACCCCTGAAATATATCACTAGCTTTACACAATGTTGAAAACCCATTTACATCCTGCTGTTTTCTCATCACTTGGATAATCAAGGGCATTCCATGTTATATTGTTCTTTAGAGCATACATCTCCTCTAAAATAACCATTTTCCAGTCAGGATGGTTTAGAGCCTGCTCAATAGTTCTAGGCACAAATAGGTCAGAAATTTTTGACACAAATGCTCTTTATTTGCTAGTGAGGTTGTCATAAGATAAACATTAGCTATTGGATGTTGGGTGCAGGACTGGGTTCCTTTTCCTTCTTGACCGCAAGACTGTCTGAGCTCTTGGATGGTTGGCTGGTCTTTGTTCCTGTTAAATATCTTCCTGTGAAAAACAATTAATGAGGTTGTCTGAGTGGCACCACTCCTGGCTTTGGACAATTAATGTCAAAATCACCTTCTTTAGGAGCCTCACTACTTTCTGTGAAAATTTTTTAGATAATCGCTGCTTAAGTTGATCATTGATAATCTGTCTTCTACAAATTCAATCATAGACGCTGTTATGAAATCCAAGAGAGAATCTGTGGTTGGTTCTTCTTCAGCTCCCAACTCCCCTCAACTTAGAATCTTAGGAAAAAATGGTTGTTCCCCGATAAATGCAACATCCATGCTAATTCTTACCTTTTCATTTATAGGGTCATAATATTTATGTCCTCCTTGATTTGCAGCATATCCTAGGAATGTACATTTCTGAGCCCTAGGAAGGTGATCTTATCCACATGGAGTTTATCTCCAATTAAATTGCTTATCTTTCCTCCACTACAGATATACATTTGGATGGACTGGGACTTGCAGGATGATTTTTGCCATTCAGTTTGATGCTTGTAATCTGAATAGAATGGTAATCATTAGTGGGTGTAGGTTTCTCTGGGGAAGTTTGGTGAGATATGGTAATGGAGTGGAATGGGATCTAGCCCTAAAGCTTTGACACCATCAAAGGCTGGATAATTTTCTGATACGTTGATTCATTGGGTACAAGAGTGACTTACATATCTGTATAATGAAAGAAAATGGCATTACCAAACAGTGTAGCACTACCTAATGTTACTGACTACAATCTACTAACAATATTTATTAGGTAAATGTCATATTTGATACCTGAACTTTGATTATTTTTACAGTTGATTACCTGAAATTTTAAAGTGTCAATGGTACCTGAACCTGACTCATGTTTGCAATTGATTACCTAAACTGCTTTGTCCGTTTTTACAATTAATTACCTAGTTCAAGTATTACAAATAACCTCAAAAAGTTTATGGGCGGTAAATTAACACTTCTAACTTTAGGCAATTAATTGCAAAAATATACAAAGTTCAGGTAATAACTGTGTCATTCACCCATATTTATTATGTGCAATGACTCAAATTTAATAACAATCACAGTGATAAAAGAAATCTTAGATACTTCTAACAATGTATCTTCCAAAGAATATTTTGATTTTTCATCATTCTCTTATTTTTCCCCTTACATGCTTCAATTTTCTTAGCTGCTCTGGCATTTATTGCAATTTGAATTTGGTATTGGTATTACTGACAGCGTAATTTCATTGCGTCTTGGTGTGGACTCAGAAATAGTACCTTTGGCTTTGAAATTTAATCTGTTGTTGAATTTTCTCATTGGTTTTATTATCTACTTACAGATAAAATATTTCTTTCCCATTTTGCAGAATGATGATGTTACTTTGTATGACAACCAGCATGACAACTGGAAACTGTCTCTAGTGACAGATGATATGATAATGAAATACGGATGGCGTAACTCTAGAATCCTGAGAGCGGGTGCTGTGGGCTCAGGGAAACTGACTGCTTCTTTGGCTTATTTTAGTGGGAACCAAGAAACAAGGGAGGTTAGTGTTAATTTCTAATTCATTCTGCTTTATGGGTGCACAAATTGTATCATCTTAAAGCTGACATTCAGTTCCCATCCATTATAGATTCTCAAAGTTGTTCAAGAAGTGATGGTATGTGAGAAAGTGAAAATCGATTTGGATGAAAGAAATGGTACTTCTAAGAAGATATTGCTTCCTTGGGCTCCTGTAGTTTATCAGGAAGTACAGTTGAAAGTTACAGGAGGTGAAAAGTGTTCCATGTGATTAGTTTCCTGTACTGCTACATTCAGGCTGCTGATATCTCTCATTCTACTGACTTGAACAGGCTGTGCAATGGCACCGAATGACTTCAAATGGTTTTCCTCGGACGTGGCTACTGTTTCTGTTTCCACTTCAGGTGTTATCCAGGCAAGGAAGCCTGGTAAAGCTTCTATTAGAGTGTCATTAGTTTTGGATTCATTCAATTATGATGAGGTAAGAGCTTGAGAACTATTTCTTTCTTTGTCTGAACAAATAATGAGCTTTCAGAGTTTGTGTAACCTTTTATGGGTATTGTTTGGATAAAGGACAAAGATATTGAGCGGTAACCTAGTGGGCTATTCAATATGTTCGTGCCTCAGTGTTATGCTATGTTGGTATGAATAAATTTTAGCCTGCTTTACCCTTTTCTTTGGGGCTGCAATCATCGATAAAACTCCTGATAATAGTATAAAAGTCCTCAAATCTTACAATGCCATATTTTACTGTAACTCCTTCCTCAAACCCTTGCTTCTTTCACATTTCACTTTGCAAATTGCTGTAGCAGGTGTTGACTTTTAATTATTTCAGGAAAAAAGCATCTGCATTTGCTTCGATAATTTGATAAATCTGTACTTTTTTCAAACTTTATTCATTTAGACTTATTGGATAAACTTTTGTTTAAAAATTTTCTTTTATTTCTTATCATTTTTTGATACAGATTACACTTTGGATAGCTTTTTCAAGCAGCCTGTCCTTAGAATTGGTTTTCTTTTCCAACTCTTTGACTCACTTATTTTAAGTCAATTTCAGGTTTTACAGTTTGCCTTGTTAAACTCCTTGATAAAATGCTTGTAAATGTTAGATACCATATGTCTTAAGGTAGCTCTGTATGATCTCTTGTAAAATGATGAATGTGGATTCTATTTGTTTTTCTCTTCCTTTGGGGCAATTGTCAATGCCCTTTGGTCATTTACAATATTGACTTTTATTTTCTCAGTAGGTTATTGTTGAAGTTTCTCTGCCTTCCTCAATGATTATGCTGCAAAATTTCCCTGTGGAAGCAGTTGTGGGGTCACATCTTAAAGCAGCTGTGACATTAAAAGCATCAAATGGTGGGACAAAGTTGCTGAACCATTTCCAAGTTTCTATTTTGTTGTGGATTGTTCCTTTTGAGATGATTATTGAAGTGATCTATCATCTGCAGGGCTCTATTTCTACAGATGCGATGCGTTTAATTCCGTCATTAAGTGGAAGTCTGGAAGTGAATTCTTCGTCATCAATGCATCGGGAGATGTGCCTATATCTGATGAGATGGAAAATGTGGATCCACTAGCCATATATGGACCTCCATGCTCTTGGACATATATTTATATGGCTAGTCCAGGTCAAGTGATGTTGCATGCGACCCTTTCAAAAGAGTACTACCAATTTGATCTTTTGCCTCATGGGCCTGTTATTCTAAAGGCATCGTCATCTATAGCAGCATATCCACCACTCATCATATATCAGGCAGAAGATGGTAATCAGTTTGGAGGCTACTGGTTTGATATTCATCAAGTTGAAGATAATGACTGGCTTGAGAGTCTGAATAAAATATATCTTGCCCCTGGATCACATCTTGATGTTGTGCTTCTTGGTGGACCTGATAGATGGGATAATGGTGTTGATTTCATTGAGACTGTTGAGAGTGTAAATAATGATAATGCTTATTTGAAAGAGAGAATTCCCATTCAGAGGTTATCAAGCAACCATAGGAGTTTGTACAAAGTTTCATGCCAAATGCTAGGAACTTCTGTAAGAATCTGCCTTATTTGCGTTTGCGTGATTTTGATTTGTAGATATTTGATTATCAATCTCTAACAGATTTTTTAATACAGGAACTTGTCTTTAAGCGAGGAAATTTAGTTGGAGTTGACCATCCTCTGCCTGCAATTGAAGATGTATCATTGACTGTTGCATGTAGTTTTCCTTCCTCAATTGTAGTAATAGCAGATGAACCAGGTATCATCCAAACTGCATCAAAGAATTTTCATTAATCCATGTTTGTTATTTCTGGGAGCTTGTCTAATGATGACACTGCTCTGTTTTTCAGTAAATGCACAAGACATCATACGATCTGCTATGCAGGCTGAGCGCAGTTCAGGACGTATACGTGCCACACCAGTCACTGTGGCAAATGGACATACTATTCGCCTAGCTGCAGTAGGCATTGCAAGCTCTGGCAAAGCTTTTGCTAATTCCTCTTCTCTTCATTTGAAGTGGGAATTGAGTAATTGTGAAGACCTGGCATACTGGGATGATAGCTACTCAGAAAGGCTGCAATCTGGGTGGGAACGGTTTCTGGTCTTGAAAAACGAGTCGGGGCTGGTATCATCAGAATCTTGTTTTCGTTTCAGGGTCTCCCAGCTCCCTATTATTGATCTAGATCAAAATGTAGTTAGGCAAAGATATTTGAATAATTCTTATTATTAATAAGCGAAAAATTTCGATTCCGACTCATGTTGAATATGAAGGCTGTCATAGAGAAATCCCTCTTGAAGGGATCATATCCACTTAGAGTTAAATCTTTACAATATGCTTGTGGGGCTGCATTCCAATGTTGTTATAAAGTTCTCTGTATGGTAATTTGGACTCAGTTACTGGATATCTTGTAATGTGGTTGCACGATTTGTTGCATTTGGCTAAGAGCTTTCATTTTCTTGCTGATTTGTTCTCAGTGTACTGTTCGGGCAACTGTGATTGCATTGGACAAGATAATGGGATCACATAATTCTGCTTCACATCTTGAAATCTCAGAAGATGCCGTCACGGATGCCATACGCATACAAGTAAGTTCCAGGACGTGCCAAAAAGTCACGTGTCTCATGTTCGTTTTTGCCCGCAGCACACTGACAGCCTTTATGAAGTAATTAGTAGTATATTTACTAATGTTAGTATCATCTTTTTCAATATGTTCAATTATGCAGCTTGTTTCTGTTCTGAGGGTCCACCCAGAGTACAACTTGATATTTTTCAATCCTGATGCAAAGGTAAGATCTGCAGTTAAAAAGTATTGTCTCTTTCGTGTAGGCTCTTTTGCTCTGTTAGGATAACGAGCTAGAGCTGTACCTGCATCTTGCCATTGTTATCAAAAGCAATCATTGATTCTCTCATCACAACAATCAAAATCATAAAGGATGTTATGCATAAGTACATAAATGTTTGAGATAATATAGCACTATTGTAGTCTACTTTTAATTTCTAAAAGCAGTGTTCCAACGATTGGGGAGCATCTCTTTTTTGGATAAGTTAAGTATGCATTAATAGATGTAAATGGTCATTTGGGAGCATCTCATTTTCTTACTTTCATGGTTATTCTATATTAGAATCATTATAGGAAATTAATTACTGTCTCTCTCTTCCCATCCATTTGAGTTTAATTTTTGGTTCTCTTTTAACAAATTGGAATATTTTTAAAATATTCAGAACCATTTTAATTGATAATATTTTTAAATATTCAAATCCATCCTTTTTTAGGGAAAAGGAAAAGAATAATGTAAAAATAAAAAAAAATTTCCAAAAATATGACTGTTGAGAAAATAATCCCAATAATATGATATTTAAAATCGCCTTTTGTGAAGGTGATTATATATTAAATTAAAATCGCCTTTTCAAAAGGCCATTTTAAGCTATATATTAAAAAGTTGTGCATAATAAATCAGCGCATGTGGAAATCAAGAGGCGAATAATGACACCTCATGGAGTGGGCAAGAAATACACACTTTAACCATCGCAAGTCCCAATTTATTTATTTACGTTTTCAATATTTTAATGCTTTGTTTATTCACATTAACCAACACAAGAGTTTATATATGGGAATCTGTACTGCAAGTCAATGTACTTTAGTTCTTTGTAGTGTAAGAGGTGATTTTACGCCTGATTTAAACTTGTCTTTTCAAGAGATGATTTTAGTTTAATTTAAAGCCATTTATTGAAGAGGCAATTTTATGTGCTATAATCTTTGGATTATTTTCCCAACAACTATATTTTTGGAATTTTTTAAAATTTTTGCATTATTATTTTCCTTTCCCCCCCTTTTTTAAATTATGCATAGTTTTTACTTTGAAATGATTTATTTTTGCAAACGCTGTGTTTTGGTGCCTTCTTTTTTTTTTTTTTTTTGTACCGGTGTTCCTCATTTACACTATTAGTATGCCTTTTATGTTTCTTTCTCAGCGGTAAATAAATCTGTATTGAAATTGCAATGAGATGAAATTGACAGAATTTACATCATTAATTTGCCTTTTAATTTTCTTCTTTATCAGTAAATAAATCTGTGTTGATATAGCAATGAGATGAAATGAACAGAACTTCGTGTTTGAAGGCTTAGGCTACTCCTCTGGTGAACTGGCAAGTCTGAGAGTAATTCGCAATACAGTAGTGCAAAAAGTGCAGCATAACATGTTTTTGTTCTGGTGGGCGTGGGTGGAAAGTTTGTACATGAAACATAATTCCAAATGTGATTTTAATGAAGACATTTAAAAACAGAAACACAGCTTTGGTTTTTCCTTTTTCTCTTTTTCCCCCCTTTCCAGATGCCGGTTTTTGTTAGAAACCTGCAATAATCGCATTCTATGATGTCCCATTTCTCCCTGGATGTTCACCAAATGCATTGTATATGCCTATATGGTGCTAAAAGTCACCTCTCTTTGCATAAGAGCGTATAAACTCACTCTCACTATATCTTTCCTCTGTAATCCATGTTTTACAGCAACATTATGTGACTGCCAAAAACAAAATGTTTTAAGTTATCTAGTATTATATATGGGATACATTTGTGATATGTTAAACTAAATTTGTATGTAGATACTAGATGGTGATGTGATTTGTCTCCTGATTTTAGGGGATGTGTCACAATTTTTTCACACGTTTTCTTTGTGTGCTATCACATTAATTTCCGCTTGAGGCAACTGCAGATCATGACATCGAGGTGGATTGGAAATGTGGAAGAGAAACCAATATGGCTAATATGATGTACAAAAGATTTAACAGAGAGATGTCAGATCATATGGCATAAGCTTTGTTTCAAAAGTTCAAGTTGATAAAATGTGCATCGACATAATTTAAGATTTGACAAATCTTCTTCACTATGAAGTCTACATTCTAAAAGATTTTATAGGTTGAGAAAATTTGATGTAAAGCATGCTTCAGATATGGGATGATTCAGAATTCTTTAAGATACCCTCATACTTTCTCTTGATTGTGCATTTTGCTGGAGCTTGGCATCATATTGATCTGGTGCTCACTTTTATCTGTCCAGGTAAATCTGTCTATCAGTGGAGGGAGCTGTGTTTTGGAAGCTGCTGTCAACGATACGCAAGTTGTAGAAGTAGTTCAACCACCATCTGGTCTGCAGTGTTTAGAATTGATTTTGTCTCCTCGAGGACTGGGTACTGCAGTTGTGACTGTCAGTGATGTTGCACTAGTGCCTCCACTTGCAGCTTCCTCCGTGGTAATGTTTTCTTCCTCTGGTTCATGGCACTTTAACTCTTGGAGGTTTGTTAGAATTTTTCCATGGCGGTGCAACCTTGCCAGTCCTCCTGTTATATGTCAATATATAAATTCAGAGGGTTTATATAGAAGTATACACTTATTTATAAGCTTGAACATTTAGATAACTGGTCCTTGGACTAGTTTTAACATGGCAGTAGGGTAAACGTTATTGGTTTAAATCCCCATGTTGTCCTTTTTCCCCCATTTAGTTAAGTTGTTTACCTGATGGGCTTCAATAGAAAATCCAAGTCCACAAGTGAAGGGGAATAGGTGTTAAAGTATAAAAACACAAGCTAAAACCTATCTATAATCTTTAAGCTTTTATATCAATTTGTTGTGGAGCTTATTTCAGCAATAAGCTTACTGAGGGTTGTGCTAGTTCTTATAGTTCTTAGTTACAGCCTTTTCATTTGTTGACAACTTTTCGCAAACCACCTCTGTGAATATCCAACCTACAATTGAATGTTGCTTATTACTGTTACTAATAATTTTGACTTATTTCGCTTGCAAAGCATTAGTACTCTGCAAGTCTTCCTTTGTTTAAGATGAAATGAAAGTTTTGCCATATGCTATTAATGTTCAATTGGCTTCCAACTTTACGAGATTTTTCAAATAATCACTGAATTATGGAATCAACGCAAATATGCTCCAAAAGGAAAATATCAAATGCCGTTAATTAATGAGAAAGAGAAACTTTTTTAGCGCCAATTAATAATTTAATTTTTTGGGGTCATTTCTTCCCTGTTCAGCACTTTTTAGTTTCTGTTAGTTATGCTAGGGAGATGGTGTTAAAAATCAAATATGGAAAATATATATGTATGTATATATATAGCTATCTCCCATGGTGTGAAAGAAATGCAAGAAACTTTGGAAAAGCAGTTCCTCTTCTGTTGAATAGGTTGCACTTAATTACCAAAAGGGAAAAAAAAAGGAGAGAGAGTAGGGTGAGCTTCATTGTACAAAATTGGATTTTGAACCCTTTGTTGCATCGTGATGTGGAAGCTTTATTACAGTGCAGACAAATCAACAGCAATGAAAAAATTAGGGAAACAAGAAAACTACTTTTAAGAGATTTATGTGGAAAACCCTAATCAAGAGAAAATTATGGGGAACAAGCAGCAAATACGTTGTTGAAATTGGAGTGTTTTGGTATTAAAAGGAATTCTATCTTATGCTTAAACTTTAAGTCTATTTATTGGCCCCATTTATATCTAGGGTGAAATACATCCATAGAAGACAAATTAGGAAACAAACCACACCTAGCTTGGCTCATTTTGGCAGTAGCCCTTTGGAGTCATGATATGAGCCACACCCCAACACCCTATGTCATGTACAAATGACTGCTTCTTTGATAACACCCTTATAATTTATACAATGCTTTTAATTTTCTTTATGTAACTAAAACTTACAAGGCTTTGTTGCATTTTGCCGAAAATTATTCTGATGTTCAAGATTAACTAATTAAAGCCTTAGGCTATTGGTGGCTTTCTTTTTAATAGATTTACTTAATGGGTCATTATATTTAATATAACAATGATGTACTATCATAATTATTTTAAGGTAGCGTTTGGTTATTAAGATTGAATAGGATAAAAAGAACTGGATGGTACAATTATAAGGAATACAGGATAGGATAGTATTATTGTTTTACATTTTGTTTGCACAGTGTTAGATAAAGGTTTTTGTGATGTTCTTTATTTGGTCTGCATAAGTACTGGACTTAATATTGTTTTTTGACATTTGTACCTTCAATCATATTGAATATTTATTTAATAATATTTTTATACTATCTAATATTATTATGTATAAATTTATATTATATATTAGAATTAGAATAATGTTACAATTGGCATTAGAACTTTAGCGATTTTTCGTTTGAGCATATTTGAGTGCTAGTTTTATTACTCAATTGAACTTTCCATTGTTAAAGTTATTATTCATCTAACTTTGTTAACTACCGTTGGATGAGTTGGCATTATGGATCAATGAATACATAACACTTTTTTTTTATTTCATCACTAAAATAGAAACACAACTCATACTTGGAGTTACCACTTGAAATTTTAACCTTAAAAAAAATTGTAAAAAGGCCCAATAAGCTTATAATAATTATTCAATATTCTTAAAGAAACTAACAGTTTTTTTCTTTTTTTTAAAAAAAAAAAAAAACTCTCCCCTCTCCCTTCCCACTCTCTCTATTCAATGAACTCTCTTCTCCCACATAATGATTGAAACTTTCTAAGCAAATGAGCCATAAAATTGTACTAATCCTAAAAGTACTAACCCCTCTCTCTCTCTTTCGTTGTTGTTGTTGTTGTGTAATGGAGGGGCATGGTCTTTGCATGAATGAATACTTGTGGGCATGTAAATCACCCTACAAAACCCATGCACTAGTTACAAATAGCCTGCTTTATGTAGATAACATCAAAGAGTGTGCTTAGTGGGATTTGAACTTATAACCTCATGCAAGTTGTCATGAGAATGCGTAGGCCCTCAATGATCAAGCCAACCTGTAACTTTTCACATAAAGACCAAAACCTCACCTATACTTAGTATCACACTTGATCATGATGGTAACTATAGAAGTCCCTATCTTGCCATCTGATGAACACTTATCCAAATTAGGGCATTTAGCTTTGTCAAACTGTATGCAACAGTAGTTTCCCCTGTTCCTCTTAATATGAGCATACTTCTTGCCATAGGGAATCACTTTTGCCTTCATTTGAGCTTGAGTTGGGCTGCTTCTTGATACTGACCTCAATGGAGTGAGAGTTGTTGGACTAGAGTCTATGTGTTATATAGTAAATAATCTAAATGCTTGTGATACTACTTATAGTTAATCAACCCTCAATGGAGTAAGAGTGCTCAAACCCCTGTATCATTAATCAACCCTCGTATATTCAAGTTGTCTAATTGTTGGGCTTCCAATAAAGTCCAACCATAAGTAAGGGTGAGTGTTATATAATAAATAGAATAGTCTGCACTGTACCTACAAACATAAATTTATAGATAAGATGGTTATTACACAATTGAGTTAATGTTACAATTTATACTTGAACTTTGTTACTTTTTATAATTATATGTTGGGAGTATCAATTTGTTTAATTGTACACTCAATCGAGTGTTTAGTTGTCACCATTTACATATTAATTAACACCATTTACTCTATCAGTCCAGTTAGTACAATTAATCAATAGGATGGCCACCTATAGTCTTAAGAGATAGTATGACCATTGATAGGTAGCCTCCAACCACCTGCTGCAAAATAGTATGTCATGAACCACTTCAAACATATAGTTTGCGAGACCTAATGGCGATTGTAGGTGGCTATCTTAGCAGAGGTTGCATAGCTTTCTTAAGGCCATGGATAACCATCTCATTGACTGATCGTATTGATTGGGTTTAACGGTATGAAATTGAGTCAATTGATATGTAAATGGTTATAACTAAATTTTTAATTTGGTATAATTAAATTTGTTGAAACTTTATGTGTATAATTTTAAAAAGTGGTAAAATTAAGATATAAATCGTGACATAACTCTTTATATTACTCATAACATAATGAAGTGATAGAGAGTTGGGTGGTGTGAGTGTAGTGGATGATTTAGATCGGAGGTAAGGTTGTAAATGAGCCTAGCCGAGCTGTGTTATTTGTACACTAGTCAAGCTGTGTTATTTGTACACTAGTCAAGCTTGGCTCGGTTCGGCTTGGCTTGACTAACACTTAATTTATGTATAAATTAAGTTTGAGCTCAAAATAAAACTTGTATTTTTTAAGCGAGCCGAGTTTGAGATTTTGTTTAGGTTTGCAAGTTGGCTCATGAGCTGGTTCATTTATATTGGGATTAAGTCACAAATGGTATCTAAACTTTGCTGAAATGTGCAATATATTTCCTGTACTTTCAAAAGATTAGTTTATTATCTAGTTGAAGTTTTTGTGGTCGTTTTTGCTACACAAGCTGTTTATACTAAGTCCATTTGCTAATGTGGATATAAAGATGAATTAGAAATTAAATGTTCCAAGCACTCTAAAGTTAGAAGTGGTTACATCTACCTGTACAGGGTTGCGTGACCCTCCATTAGGTGGTTGCTAGCTACCCTTTGACCTTGAAATGGTCGGGAGGTCACGATCTACTTCAAAAAGTGGGTCATCTGACACATGAGTGGCTAGTGGTCAATTCTTGGTTCATCTTTACAACCACATCAGTAAATGAACTTGAAGAAGTTAAATTTGGTAGTAAAAATAATTATGAAAATTTTAATTAGATAGCAAATTCATCTTTTAGTAAAGTTTAAGTATTATTTATGATATTAACCTTTTATATTGTTAACGAGCCACCTAACAAGTAGATTCGTGAACTAATGTCCGAGCGGATATATTATATTAAAAATCATATTACTTAAAAAATATAATATAAAAATATAATAATAAGACTAATATAATTAAGAAAAAATAAAAGATGTAAGTTTTGACAATTTTGAATTAGTTTTAAGCTTTAATTCATACTCTAGCTTGAGCTTGAGTTTATTTAAACTCATTTATCTAAACGAGTTTGAGATTAGACTCATTTAGGTGAATGAGCTTGTACCTATGATTTTATGTTTGATATAAGCTTGGTTTTACTTGAGCTCAATAAATTTTAAATGAGCCAAGCACGAGCCTTTAAAAACTCGGTCAGCTTAATTATTCTTTAGTCCTAATTGGAGGTGGTTTGTTGGTTATTGTTGGGTAGTGGGTGTTTGGAGGTTGTGGGCATCTTAATCCTCCATAGTAGTGAATATCCTCATTGTACCGTTGGGTTTGATTTTATTTGACTGGTTAAATTTGTTGTGGTATTACAGAAGTGGGTGTTCATGGAGTAGTGGTTGGTGGTGTTGGTTTGGGTTTGGTTTTGCAATTGGGAAGGTAGTTGTTCAGAGGGTGGTAGTTAGAGGTGCATATTTGGGTTTGAGTTTACCCATAACTCAAGCTTTATTGTGAAACAAAATGGAAAAATATTCGTTAGATTAGATTTTTGCTCCCAAAAATTGGAGCTGCTGGTGACTCCAACCAGTCCATGAGACAGAAGAAACTTGTATGTGAGCACCTTTTTTTTTTTTAATAACATGATAATCAATTTAGTTGATTAGCATAGTTTAGATATGTTAATATTAATATCGCTAGTGGTTAGGTAATGTTGGTGTCAAATGATATATGGTATTGATGGAGCTCATTGATGTGTATGTATAAACGGAGGGTTTGGAAGAACTATGGTGGTGGCAACAGAGAGAGAGGGAAGGAAGAGGAAGAGTTGGATGATTGTTACAAAAACAAGAAGACCAACAAGATCTTGATAGAGAAAACCAACAAAACTTAGATTAATAATTCAACTTTGGTCTCTCTTCCTATGGGAGAATCAGCTTTTTAATTCTTTTAAGCATAATTTTTTTATTAGGTAAATAAATAATTTTTCTTTGTTTGTTTGTCTTTTTTTAACTAATTTTTAGCATGGTTACTAGTTGATTGCGTGTTTGCTTTGTTGTTTGATCTTTTGCACAACAAAGTACAGTTAGACGATTGTTAGAGGGTGTTTCAGTGCATTTATTTCGATACTTAAGTTAATAAATGTTTTAAGAGGGTGAAAACCCTAAAGGAGTAAAGAGAGCGCGAGAATCCTTTACTTTAGTTTTTCCTTTTGTATTTATAGATGATGAGGCTAACATATCTTTGGAAAGATGTTTGTTGGTGTGGGGGTGAGGATTCGGATAGAAAGGTCACGTATGTGCTGCATGATGAATGTGCTACGCGTGATTAGGGAAATAACTTGAATAGCACTTGTGGGATGATTAGGAGAGACGTATAGGTAGGAGGAGGAGGAGGAGATGATCTTAATAAGACACTTTAGTAACAAATGGAAGAGCTCGGGGGTATCAAACTCCACTAATGATGAAGAATGGGCTAGTGTTTTTAGGATGTTTAAGTTTTTGATCTTTTGTGGTGAGAATTTGGTAGAGTAATAGCATTTGTGCCCATTCTTTTTTGTCCAAATGAAAGAGGGTAAGGGGTATTTATAGAAAATGGTCCTTCATTTCATTCGTTTGATCGTGATGACAATCGAGGGCTAGAATCAACCCTTTCTATTTAATTGATTTGAGATGGACCTTCTTTATGAGCTTAGGCCCAAATGATTTTATTTTATTAGTATGAGCTAAGGTGAGAAAGGTTGGATCGAATGGACCGATCCAACGGGTGCTGCTCAAGCTCATCATGCCAAAATTCGCTTAATAATCATGGTAATTTATAAGCTTAGTTGCTCAAGCCTTGTTACCTTAATCTAAGGAGTCAAATCCAGTTAATTAATAGGTTTAAACCCTAATATTGAATTTAGCCCTCTATAATTGGTATATCTAGAATTGAGTATTTTAAATGGGAAAATATATCTAGTTAGGTGGATATGTATCTTGTTGAAGACAGAGTACATCTTTAGCTTAGGGCCCATTTTCGAAAAATGCCTATCAATAGTTACCTTAGAATTATGGCAACGGTGATGGTGATGGTAATGGTAAGTGGATGATTGGCACAATGATGGTGGTGGTTGATGGTTTTTATTAGGTGTTAGGGACTTAGGTAATTTTTGTTATTCTGCAATAAGTATGTAAAAGGTAATTAATTTTTGTGTGTGTGTATATACACCCACACCCATGCCCACACCTACACCTACACCCAATTTATTTGGTATTATAAGTATAAAATATTATTTTAATCATTTCATTGAGACATGGCTTATGGAGACTAGTTGAAATGTCAAGTTGTATGTACATTAGGTAATAACATGTTATTTTGGAGTTGTCAATTAATTCTTAATAACATGTCATGCTTTCATTGGTTGAAAATGCCACCTAAGATGATATTGGCTAATGGAGTTAACCAAGACGCACGCATGTGTGCACACACATACATATATAGATGCACATATATATATTTACATATATATAGATATAGATATATATTTGTTTGTTCACTAATGCATGGTGTCTTTTCATGTATACAATGTGTATATACTAGTAACATAGGTTTGTATTCCCAGGACATGTATTTTCTACCCTCACAATATACAATATGTAAAAATAATATGCACTAACATTTCACCATAAATAAATGATATTCTTCTATATTTTGGTTGCTCAACTTGATAGTGCATGTTGATAACAAATAAGAATGCTGAAGGCCGCTCATTGGTGCTAATTAAACTGGTTGCAGCAGCTGACTTCTCGATTATATATGAATTTCAGGTCCAGGTTGCAGATTTGGACTGGATTAAGATTATTTCTGGGGAAGAGATAAGCCTTATGGTGTGGTTTACCTATGTTTTTTCTTTTATGTATTTCTTCCTTGGAAACTTAGTGCTTCCAATGCTTTTGCTTTAGGAAGGTAGCTCACAATCCATTGAATTGATGGCTGGCACTAGTGATGGCGGAATTTTTGACTCTTCCCAGGTAAAAATATGATTTCTTTCCAGCTCTTTTTGCTCTAGAATGATGATGAGGTCCTTTTATCTTCAAATTAATATGGTGTCTATCTGAACACCTGAAAAAGAATTTTGCTGTGACAATCACTTCAATAGAAAAATATCACCCTTCTCACAACAATGCGTGATTTGAGGTCTCAACTAATGGAAAGTTCATCCATTAATCTTGTGGAAAATTTATCTCTCTGCTTACATCGCATTTCGATATCCATGCTATTGCTTTTTGTTGCTAAAATAGTTCAGATCACGTAATTCCAAAATGCTGTTGTCCATATAGGGGTTCTGTGTCTTTTTTTAATGGAAAAAATGCACAAGTAAGGTACAAAAGGGTATGAACTGATTGTTGCAAGCCGAAGAGCAAAGTAACTTCTAAAGATCTTCAAATTCCTCATTATGTGCATACAGAATCCAAGAAGTGCAATTTACCAAAAAGAATCCAAGAAGTGTAACACAAAGGGATGAACTAAAAAACTCATTAATGTTGATTTTTCGCATTATTAAATGCTCATGTTCTTTTAACCTTGTAATCCTAAATATGACAAAATTGTTGTCATGCGTTTATCTTTGAGTGCTAACTGCTGATACCTTTGCTTACCATTTAAAATAGCTATTGTATTGACAGTACTATAAGGAAAATATTAATTCTTCATAGATATATTTATATTTTGATGAAGAAATGTGCATTAATATTTTTCCCTTCAAATTCTTGTGTCCTGTTCGTTCTACTTTTGGTGCTTATATTCATTGAACACATTTTTTGGGCCATATTCATGGCACACGGTGATGAATGCATGTGTCATTAATATATGAGGTAAATTGTTTGCATTACAATTCAAGAGCTGAATAAACTCCGATTTCCCTATTTTGGTCTTTACTTCTCTGTACAGTGCTAGTTTGTTCTTGTACATGAGCTTGGTTTCATCTCAAATACATATAGTTGTGTAAATGTATAACTTTTTGCATGCACACTAGCCTTGATAGCAGGAATTCTTTTTTGTTTTCTTAGATGCATGTTGATTCTGTAATTATTTACTGTTGGGTTCTTTTGGTTGCAGTTTGCTTTCATGAATATTACTGTGCATATCGAGAATGATATAGTGGAACTTGTAGACAACTATGACATTTCAAGTCATGATGATGGAAATGTCAAGGGCTCAAAGTTTAAAATTGCTGCGAAACACTTGGGTCTCACCAATCTTTATGTAAGTTTCTCTTTACAGTAGAGAAGTTTCTATATGTTTGTGTTATGTTGATCTTTGCTATATTTGCAAGACAGGATTGTGCAACTTTTGTGGTGATTTTGGATTCAGGTTAGTGCTAGACAGGGATCTGGACAGGAGATCTTGAGTCAACTAATTAAAATAGAAGTTTATGCACCACCGAGAATCCATCCTCGTGACATTTTTCTGCCACCAGGGGCATCCTATGGGGTACGTTTGTGTATATTTGCAGTAGTTTTAACTTTGGATAGATTTACCTTGCTTATAAGGTGAAAGCAAAATTGTCAAGTTTTAGTCATAGGCTCCATGTAAGCCTGATGGATTGATTATGGGCTTTTCATTCTTGGAAGGGGAAAAGACCATACTTGATCTGTCTACGTCTTAGGTTTTAATCTATTTTTTCAGAGGAATGTTTAAACTTCTGACTCTATTGAACAAAGAGGATAGAACAGTCATCAAGATATAAAAAAGTCAATGAAGCAAATTTACCTGCTTTGACTAGCTAAATCTATGCTAGCAGCAGAAAAATTGTAACATATTTAGTTTCTATCTGCAAAAAAGTATAGAAATAATTTTTTTAATAACTTACCTTATATATTGTCTTTATCTTTAGCCTTCATAGATATATTTGTTCTATACAAGTATAGATATAATCTATAAATACTTTGCTTTGTGATTTTAACTTTGTGTGGAAGGTCTAACTTTTCAATCTCTGAATTTTCCATTTATCCTTCCATACAATCTTCGTGTAACTGAGTCTAGCCTATGCATGAAATGATTATGAATGTAAATCTGAGACTCGAGTTCTTTGTGGGATCCATGTAACCATCCTCATCTAGTGGGAGAGAGTATTGTTCTTATTGTATATTCCTTTTATTTTTTTTTTTGGGTAAGGTGAGTAGTATCATTGATTCTACGAAAATTGTACATAGGATGTGTAAAGAAATACGCTAAGAAACCTATAAGAATGAACTAAGTATCAAAATTACAAAAGGATACTTAGATTTCTCAAATGGCCATATGTTACAATGGTGCTAAAAAATTTGAAAGACAAAAAATAGCAATTTTCAGAAGATTTTCTGTAGATAATGCTGTATCTCCTATTCTTGTTCTTCTCCTTCCAAAGTTAGTTTGTTGTGATAGCAAAAAGTTTCCTATGTCGTAGCTTGGCCAGCTTAAGGTTTTGTGGCCTCAAAAAACTTCCAAAGGATGTATAGCTCCAGGGTTCAGCAGCTTCTCCAATTTCTTCCACATTAGCTTTGAGAAAGGGCAAGTGAAGAAGAGATGATCATGTGATTCTTCATGACATAGACAAAGGAAACACTTGTTACACTCAATCACTCCCCAACCTTGTAATTTATCTAATGTCAAGAGTTTGTGTTGGACTGCCATCTATGGTATGAAAGCAAATCTTGGTGGTATACCTTTTTGTCAAACCAGTGGATACCAAGTCACTTTAGGCTTATTATTCCTCTCTAGAAAATAGGCATTTTTGATAGATAAAGGCTTGCGTTCAACAGCTTTTCAAGATAAGACATCATCCAACAAAGTGTTTGGTTGTAAGGATCCAAGGTTGGTGGTAATGGATTGCCACCTTTCTTCGGTTAGCCAAGTCCTTTCATTTCCTTATATAAACTCCTCGAGCATTGTGTTCTTAGGGTAGCCCAATGTCATACTAGCTCGCTCACCCAACCATTCAATAAAGGTCCACGATAATGCCAATGGACAAACCAAAAGGAATGAGTTTCCAATTTCCAACTTTCCACTTCAAAAGATGTCTAGCTAAGGGTCTTGATTTTAGGATCTTTCTCCATGCTCATGAGGAATTATTAGGTATGCTAATATTCCAAAAATTTCTTCTCTTCAAAAGCTCCTCTCTTACCCAATAAGGTCATAAAGAATGACCTTTGTCTAAGCAAAGGTACCAAATATGCTTTAATTGGGCAACTTTATTCTACTTATTGATGTCAAGGATACCTAGTCCACCTTTTTTGGGCTTACACACATCCTTTCACTTCACTTTAGCCCTAGCCTTAGACTCATCATTACCATTCCATAAGGACCTTTTCATCTTCTTTTTAACGAGGGACAAAATCTTGTTTGGAATGATGAAAATAGAGGACTTGTAAACTTGAAGAGAGAATAATATACTCTTGATGAGTTGTAGTTGCCCAACATATGACACGAACTTACTAGTCCAATGCTTAATCCTTGCTGCAAATGTCTGTACAAGCTCAAAACAATCATTCTTGGATGCACCTCTTGAGTAGAGAGGAATGCCTAAGTACTTGATTGGTAAAGTGCCTACATCAAACCCTAGCATACTAGTAATTAGCCTTTTAGTATTCTCTTGGACACCACTGAAAAATGAGACTCTTATTTGCATTGGCCTTAAAGCCAGACAAGTGAAACTCTTGGAGGCCATCTTTAACAAGCTCTAATGTACGGACATACCCCTTGGCAAAAATTAATAAGTCATCTGCAAAGCGAAGATGGTTTAGTTTTAATCTCTTACATCTCCAATGGTGCTTCAAATTAGCTTTATTCTCTTTTTCCTTCATAATATCGTAAAAAGCTTTCATAATCAGAACAAAAAGGTAAGGTGAGATAGAATTACCTTGCCTTAGCCCTTTTGAAGCTGAGAAATAATTTGCAAGTTCTCCATTAATGTTGATAGAAAATTTAGTTGTGTTGACACAAGCCATAATCCATCCTACAAACTGCTCAGTAAACTTGTAGACTCTAAGGAGATGCTTGAGGAAATTCTAATTTACATTATTATAGACCTTCATAAGATCCACTTTGATGGCACATCTAAGACCCTTACTCTCTTTATGATATCTACGAAATAGTTTTTAAGCAACTAAAATATTATCAACAATCCTCTTACCTTTGATCTTTGCTCACCAAAGAAGGAATAATAAGAGAGAGAGATGTTGAATTAATCTCCTTCAACATCTTGCTTGATGCAAAAAAAATCCTTAGTAGCCACACACTTATCTTTCCCTATAATGTCCCATGTGTCATAGAAAAAATTTACTTTATAACCATTCGGTCTCGGTGCTTTATCCTTAGCTAAGGACCAATAGGTTGGACTAGCCTATTATACCCCTCCACCAAGATGTTTTGAAGTTGAAGGGATGACAATCTATCAAAATTCTGGTTGCTAGGTTGAGTATCATTCAATGTCTCCTTAAAATGAAGAACAGTAGCTGATTTTACTTGCTCTAAGTCTTCTAACCTATTCCCTTGATTGTCCAAAACCAATGCAAAATTATTTTTGTATTGTCTTTGCTTTAGGAGATTAAAGAAATATTTATTATTTTTATCTCCCAACTTGATCCAAGAAGCTCTAGCCATTTGCAGTAAGAAGGATTCTTCCAAAGCATTCAAAAAATAGAAACTAGAAAATAATGATTTTTCTCATTCCCAATCTACCATCAACGAGCTTAATCTATTCACCTCCTAGACAGTTTTAAGCTCTAATTCAGAATTCTTTACACATTTTGTCAAGTTGGAAAAACTTGTCGCATTTAGAGTCTTTAATCTACCTTTAAGGATCTTGAGCTTCTTACAAGGATAAAACATAGCCAATCCTCTTATATCTTGGTGCTACAGATCTCGCACGATATGGGCAAACTCTGGTGTTGCTTCCATACGTCCAAAAATTTGAAAAAATGAGTGCCAGTTACTAGCTACTCGACTATCCAAATCCATAACTAGTGGGCAATGGTCAAAAAGGCTAGGACCACATGTCCTAATCATTGAATTTTGAAAGGTAGACATTCACAAGGGATTAACAAGACCATGGTCCAATCTCCTTGAAATTGGATTTGATTCCCTTCGGATTGTCTATGTTAACAAAGGTCCCATTGTGGTTGTTTCCTCAACTTCAATAAGATAGCACGTGTTGTTGAATAAATCCATACCTCTCATTACAACTTCAAGCCCTCCCAATTTCTCTTCAATAGCTCTACACTTATTGAAATCCCTCATGACAAACCACAGGCTAGTGGCAATAGATTTTAGTCTCAACAGTTCTTCCCATAACTCCTCTCTATCATGTTCATCATTTGCAGCATAAATAAAAGTTACAAAGATAGACGTGCTATCTATAAGACAATTGTAGGAACAATGAACTATCCTTGAAGACACCAAAATATTAACATTCCAAATGTTCGGCTTCCAAGCAACCCAAATCCGATAGACAAAACTTGCTTCCACTGTCTAAATTGGTAGAATCTACCTTCTAATTTTCCGAAAATTCTTCTCATTAACCTTTGTTCTTAACAAACCCACGAGAGAAAGTTTTTTCTCACTACAAAATCTATTTACTTCCCCACCTTTGGCTAGGTCATTCAATCCATGTATGTTCTGTGTTCTTATCATAAATATATACAAGTGAAGGAAAGAGCCTCAAAAATCAGCAAGACTTTGAATTGGCCTACTGGTCACTTACTTTATCCCTATCCTCCTCCTCCTTAGATCTTTTCTTTTTATTAGTAGGATCCCTCCATTCACCTCCGTCCTCTGTGGTTTACTCCCTCCACTGGTGGCTTCTCTTTACCTTCCTGTCCACCCGAACTCTCCTCGAGATGTTCAAGAGAATCCGGTACAGAAGACGAGGATGACATGGGTTCTTCTTTAGTAGGGGTAGACCATTTGGACTAGATGGAGTAGACATATCCAAAACTTCAAATCTAGAGAAAGTAGGGATAGGTACTAACACTATAGTGTGTTTAATCTCCTTACCTTTCCCCAGTGTCTATGGTGCTTTTGGTTTTGTACAAGCTGATTTTGTTTCTCCAGTACAATATCTTTAGTTGCTTTTGGATTGTGACTCGTGGGGGCAAAAAAGCCATCCTTTAACATCTTAGTATTTCCAAGATTAGAGTGCTCGCAAGAGTGATTTTGTGTTGTAGCATCTACTTCAGTTTCAATATAATTATCATTGGTTGCGGCTTTGTCTTCGTAATCCTCTTGAGTTGGCTCAATGTCAAGACATTCCTTAATGAGGCACTTCTTGTCACTATGCCCACACACTTTACAGCCTTTGCATCTTGGAGGGATCATTTGATACTCCACATCCACTCTATGTCTTGAACAATCCCTGCACTTCATCTCGAATACTTTTAAGAACTCACCATCTACTTGCATTTCAATAGAAGCTCTTGTGTACTTAACTCTCTTGTTTTTGGCCTTAATGATATCAACTTGAAGAAATTTACCAATAGCACTCATTGCATACCCTACTCCTCCATTATGGAGAAATTCCATTGGCATACCCCATAGTTTGACTCAAATTGGCATTTTCTTAGGCCATACATGGGTCAAGGACATGCCTACATGCTATCGTTCAAGAATCAAGAGCTATCTAGCAAAGCACTAAGGTTGTTGCAATACTCTTTGAAGCGACTCTTCATCATTAAACTTAAAGAAGTAAAACCCACATCTATTGGTTAACACCTCTAAAAGCCCCTCCTTACTCTAAGTTGACATGGCAATCTTCTAAACCACCGAGAAGCTAAGTTGCATCCCATGAAATAGAACACTAGAGTAAATTGCCAAATTTTCTCTCTTATCCCCGAAACTTCTCTCAAAGGTTTGGCAACCAATTGATTCCCATCATGGATAGGGGGGTAATTGGAATCTGCTACTTTCACGTTAGGTGAAGAAGATTGATGGTAGGACGGAGAAACCACATTTGCATAAGACTTAGAAGGAAGGCTCCCCTAAGAAGGTTGGATACCAGAAAACCCTTTTCTAAGCTTCTTAGAAGAATTTTTTACTTGATCTGCTACCTTCGACAAGGTATTTAAAGTGTCATCAGATAAGGAGTTTTTATTATCACCCATTGGGGATATAGAACCATTTGCTTTTGAATCTTTGACCCTGGAGAATCAATAGCAGCCTTATTTTGAGGAGACGCCTAAACATTGGGAGGGACGGTCTCTGATTCCTTAGAGGGAGAGGAAAAACTTCCACTTTTTGTTTTTCTTTTTCAGCTAGCTACTACTAGATTCACTTCTTTGTTGGCTTTGTCTTTCAACTCTAGGACCATAAGCTTCTTGTTTATACTTGTAAACATCCTCATGGTTACTCACGACTAGATTGGAAAAACACTCTTTTTTTAAAACGGAAATCAAGTCGACAAGGGAGGGTGAATGTTAGAGGGGAGCACGGAAGGGTAGGGAGGTTGGTGTGTAAGGGTTAGGGAAGCGAAGGTGAGGGATTAGAGTAAGGAAAAGGTTATAGGAGGAGACGTGACAAAAGTGAGAGGGTTAGGGTTATGAGAGAGAGGATGAGGTTGCAGTGAAAGTGGTTACAAAAGGAGGACGAAAATAGAGCAAAATAGTGTTAAGTTTAGGTAGGTAAGGCGATGGATTGCCAAGAATGAGATGGTTAAAGGAGCTTGGGTGACGAGGGGGGAGATCGAGAATAGAGGTTAGGGTAGGAGAGAGAGGGGGATTGGAAAGAATGAAGGAAGGCAAGGTTAGGGTTAGGGAGGGAGGAAGGAAGGAAGAGAGGATTTTCTCTCATTAGACATGATGAGAGAGTAATTGGGCATTGTGCTTATCCTTATCTTTTTGGTATATTATCTATATATTAAAAACTGATTCAAGATTTATTTGCATATCCACCTCACCTCATTCCTATAAAGTTGAAGAGATTAAACTAAAACAAATGTTCTTAATTTCTGGTCATTTATTAGTAATACGGATTGCAATATGTATGTGAATTGAAGCCTAGCCCATGTTTAGACATTTGTATAAAAAAATCTAGATATAGAATATGATAAGTAATAGGTTTCTTATATACTATTATTTGTTTGAAACTGTTAAGATAAGTTCTCCATATATCAACTATACAATCTAAAGTTGTGTTTGGATAGCTTCAGATAATGCTGACTGTCAATGAAATGATCTATAAATCCTTGCAATTTGTTTAATTGTGTGATCTACTGCATTCGTATCAAAAATCCATTGCATTGCTAAAACATACATTTTGCTTTTTATTTATTTAAGTTTACTTATTATGGTGTTATATGTCATGTGTATACAATATGGTGCACATGTTGCATAATATATCATGCATATTATATAAAAAAGCATGTCTATTTTATTATATGTTATATTACGTATATAATTATTTCAATATGTTACATGATGAATGCTATATAATTTTTGTATATATTTATATTATTAAAGTTCTTTGAGGCTTAAGTAATTGTTAAGATTATAATTACAATTAAATCTTCAGAAGTAAGTGATTTTTTCAATTTTTTCCAACTCTTATATTAGCCATTTATTAATTTATTGAGATATATTTGTCAAATCATAATATATGGAGAATTAAGGTAAATCTCTTTTATAAAATACCCAACTGTACTCTTCTCTCTCTTTCCTAATTTTAAGCACTATTTGTTTGTCTCATGGTAGTTACTTATAGTGGAGGTCATTATAATGAACTATGAGTTGTGTTTGCAGTAGTATACATGTATTTCAAAGAATGGATAAAATTAAAAATGAGTCTTATAGAAATTTCTATATCCATTTTTTATACTTCAATCAAAATGAAAGTCCTTATTTTCATTTCATTGTCAAATTATTATTTTTAAACTTTTATTATTAAATTCATGATCCATGGTAAGATGAATTTTATGTTTTGAAATTATAATTTTGTTTCAATAACATTAATGTTTAACTTTTTTTCCATATTTCCAATTCAATGTGAATATATGTAGACATATCTGTATTGTTGTTTCACAATTATAATTTCATTACCTAAATTTTTTACATGCACACACGTTGCACGTGTATCATCCACTAATATATATTATATATATGTATATATAATGGGCTATATCAAACTATATAACATACTAATTATGATATTAGTAAAATATCATAGATAAGATAACTAATTTTATATTGATATTGTGTCATAATATGCTGTACAAATTACGTAGGCTATCTTATTATATAGCAAAATATGTTCATGTATGTTATTTTATTGTAATTTATGATATAGTTTCATGATATACATGTTTCGTAATCTCATGATATATATGTTATATTGTACTGTGATAGATTAATTATGTTGTTTTTCTATGTTCATTATGAGATAACTAATTAAATATTATAATATTATATTATATACTATAAACTGTTATGTTGTATATGATGCTTTATATATATGCTTGCTATAATTTTGACTGCCCAATAACCAATTTGGTCATGGCATGTTATATGTTGGTCAATGGATATATGTGTATATATATATATTTTGAAACAATATCATGATATATATTGCATTAAATATACATGTGATACAATCTTAATATATATGTTATTTTATACTGCATGACATACATGTTATTCATATATAGGACTATTATATGTAACACAATTAATGCAATCTTGTAATGTTATATTGTGCTATGTTTTATTTTATAACATGTCATGTATGATGTTATATCATATATATAATATGTTGTATATGCTATATAACAATTTTAGTATCATTATACGTGGCCTTACCGATTTTAATATTTTGGAACTATATATGAATACTTTTGAATGCCTAATGTGCATTGGGGAGCTGTAATGTTTATATCATCTAAAGCTTGTAAGGCAGGTGTCATCAGCCTTCTTTCCATATTTATATTATTTTGATGTTGTTTAGAAAATTTTCATCTTATTGATGGTTGTAATTTGTTTGTTGTCTAATACAGTAATACCAATTCCAACATGCTTTTCTGATATCATGTTGATGCTAACTTAAAACTTGGCAGTAGTTTTTACTTTTCTTCCCATGTTAATTTCTGTTGTTGTTTGGACCTGTATACCAAAAGTGGGGTGTGCCTGGCAAAGAAAGGAAAATGTCCCTCATTATTATGGGCGGATGAATATGTATGCTTCAAGCTTTGCTATCTATTATTGTACAGTGGACATTTCATGCTACTCTTCGCTTGCCATATCAGTTGGCAGTGGTTCCTTCCTTTTTCCTTATGATATTTTCATTGTTTCTTTCTTATGTCCACTTATTATGCTGCTCTTGATTCTATCTTAGATATCTGTTGAGGGTGGCCCAGCATTTGGCACTCACGTAGAATATACTAGTATGGATGATAGGATTGCTACGGTCCATATATTGACTGGACGAGTACATGCAATTTCACCTGGAAACACTGTGAGTGCTTATGCTCAAATGCTACTTTCATTTTTTAGGCCTCCATTTGCTCTCCAATTTAATGAGAATGAGTTTTTGTGGGGCAAGTGAAAAATTCTCTCACCAATATTCTGCCAATTTCTCTTGATTTTACATCTTGCCTTCCATAATTGGAGATATTGCAGAATGCTGCCAACTGATACTTTTATGAAGGAAACCAATACATGTACTTTACATATTAATTTCCTAGAAGATATTATTGGAATATTTGTTTCTAAATGAGTAGCTTCTATTTACCCCTCTATCTCTCTCTCTCTCTCTCTCTCTCTCTCAGTGCGTGTTTAACTTCTTTTTTTTCAATTTTTTAATTATTTTAAAAAAATAAAGTTTTATCTAAATTTCTTAGACTAGTACTGTTTTCTCACTTGAGACCTCTTATTCTCTGTAGATCTATGCAGTAAAAAATTTACTCAAGACTATTGTTATATTCTAATCTTGCCTAAAAGACTCATGCAGTGTGCTTATGATTGCAGACTCTAATTGCCACCATTTATGTAACTGGGGATACTGCTGTCTGTCAAGCATATAGCACTATCAAAGTGGCAGTTCCTGCTTCAGCCCTTCTTGATGTTCAAAGTGAGCAGCTTGGCATTGGGTGCAAGATGCCAATATATCCTTCTTTTCCTGAGGCAAGATCCACGTGTAGTTGGGCCTTGCTGTCTTGCTGTCAAAAGAATTTGACAGTTTTCCTCTATTGTGGGTCTGATGTTTAATGGGTTATTCAAATAATGACTATGCAGGGAGGGTTGTTTTCTCTTTATGAAGTCTGCCACAGTTTTGATTGGACCTTGGAGAATGAACAGGTACAGTTTTGTTCAGCATTTTAATAGAAGTTGTTGATGTTTTTGGCACATTATTATGACAGATGCACTGATATCCCTGTGTAGGTGTTAGGTTTCCAGAAAGCTAATCATTTGCATGGTGGGCAACTTGGTGAGCAATCGGTTATTGCTGAGGAAATCCATCTGTTAAATGAAAAAGGGCTTAATTTTGTCAATGTCTTACTAGGAAGGTATGTGAAAACAATTGAACGATTAGTTCTTACTAGAATGAAAGCCTGCATGCTGTTGTGGTGATTATTGTTCTTCCCATTGTGACAAATGAAGTCATGTATGTTCTATGTATATTATTTAATTGATATATATACGTGTGTACACATGAACATATATTAATTAGGCAGTTGATGATTGTCCTGGACATTTTAATGGGTAAGAAGATTGTTGTGGACTTTATCCAATTAGAATCTACAAAATAGTAACATGATTTTCAAGGGGATTGAACATCTTGAGATGATTGTCATATTGTTATTAAGAAGATACAGCTGAAGGAAGTTGACGTGTGTATGTTTGTTCCAATGATTAATGACAAAATCCTTAGGAGTTTCCAGAGTGAAATATATTAATGTAATAGGTTAGCGTTTTGTGACATGTTTTCTCTGAACTGGAGTGTTACGTTCGTGGAATGAAATACCATCGAGGAAAGTTGCTTCAGTGGCTTTATACCACATACAGAAGGAAATAAAGTAGAGAAGAATCGGGAAACATCCTTGTGAATCAAGTGTTATTGCAAGAAGAATTTCTTGGCGTATTAAGTCTCTCTTGTAGGGTTGTTCAGGTCATTTTTTTAGTTTATTTGTGATAGACTGCCAACTTTCTTGGGGCCATTGGTTATATACATATGTGTGTGTGTGTCCCATGCTATTTTGATAGATAGGATAGCAAGCTTTCCTTGTACAGGGGAGACACCCCTTTATCTCTTATATTAATGAAAAACCAAAAACAAACAAAAAAAATCTCAATTTCACCCTAAAAAAGAGCATTATGTTCATGGAAAATTGTGTGTATAAGATACTAAGTGCATATGAAGAGCGAAAGATGGTAAGATAACTCTCTATATAACTATTTACACATCATTTTAGTGTGTAACACTTTAGCGAGAGTATTTATTCTTTGAAATAAAGGTTCCGAGTGCTAACAGCCAAATATGCGTATCATCGTCTGAAGTTACCTTTTTGAAACTTTAATGCCCTTTTTTATTTTCAGGTCTGCTGGCAGAACAAATGTTGCAGTTTCTTTCTCTTGTAAATTTGATTCTGCAACATACTCAGAATCAAGGTTATATAATGCATCTGTATCTATATTGGTTGTGCCTGATCCACCCCTGGCACTTGGAGTTCCAATAACATGGATTCTTCCTCCAAATTATGTTACATCGAATATTCTTCCCTCCTCAACCGAGTCATCTGCACAATGGGATGGCCATTACCATAAAGGCACTGTCACATACTCCATATTGAGAAGTTGTGATGAAAATGATGGAGTGAAGAGGGGGAAGATTTCCATTCATGGCGATAGAATCAAAACAGCAGATGTTAATGATCTAGCATGTGTCCAGGCAAAAGACCGTAGTACTGGGAGAATTGAGGTTGCTACCTGCATCAGGGTTGCTGAGGTGAATATATATTCCTCCACATTTTGCTGATATACAATGCTGTCAAATAGGGCTAGACTAGAATCAAAATAGACGATAGTTACGATAGGTTGTTGTGACACAATTTCTCTCTTGGTATATCTGGATGAAAATATCAAATTTGAAGCTTTGTGATGGAGTGATATTACCATGTCACTTCCAATTTTATTGCTAGACTAGGGCCCTATCATGTCTTCATCCTTAAATTCAATTTCTTACAATGGTGAGCCTCTTTCTTCTTGCTTGACCTGCTTACTGTATGAGAAGCTAAGCAAATTGTTGCAGGATTTACCCAAATGCTTGCTACTCCATGGTGCTAAATCAATTGGATAGTTATTTATTTATATTTGTTCTTAGTATCATGTGGTAACTCAAAGTACTTTTTGCTATAATCAGGTGGCACAAATAAGAATATCGGAGGAGGAGTTTCTATACAAGTTTGTTTATCTTGCTCTTGGCTCTGAAATTGAACTCCCAGTGAACTCCTATGATGTTCTTGGTATTAACCATCTGGTGGTATACTTTGCTTATTTTACATGTTTCTGAGATGGTACTTATCATACTGGTGAACTTGGTTTTATCAGGAAATCCTTTTTATGAAGCACAGAATGCAGTTGCTCTCGATGTTGAAACAAATTACCCCGATATTGTTAATATTAACAAAACACATACTGCAAAGGGGAATATCCTCGTCAAGGTAATTTACCAAAATATATGCTTGTCTCTTAGATGTTTATAATTTCAACATGAGATGGAAGTACGGTACTGGATTCTTTGTCAGTTTCTTTTATCACCCTCCCGGCTGAATTATGCTATATTTGTCAAGTGCACCTTTTGCAGTATTAATTCATCTGCTGGTTTGTCTGTTCATGATTCTGATGTTTTCCTATGTATGATTGAAGGGATTGAAGCATGGTAGTGCTTTACTGAAAGTGTCAATCAGCAACAGTCCATGGAAGTCAAATTATATGCTGGTAACTACTTATCTTCTCTAGAAAGCTAGTGAATGAATGTACTGGATTGATTTGTTACGGTGAATTTGTTGCTGCTATATCCCTGTGCCTTGCTGTCTTTTGAAGAGAATTATCTTGGAAAATATCCTGTGTCTCAAGAAGTTCATGAACCGCAGGTTGTTTCTGGTGAGTGGCCTTGGGTAAACGTAAAAAGATGTATCTACAATTTAAGCTTTTAGATGAGTTGGTTGTTTCCTTTTTTGGGGTTGTGGGGGTGGTAAAAGAATGAGTTGGTTATAGATTTAATTGAATACTACCAGAACATAAAATATGCCTTGTTACTGAAAATAGTTGGTTACTTGCCAAACATGGAATGTGAACTTATATGCACGTAAACCTGGAATTATGGGTCAAGCTGAGTTAGTGAATTGGAACAACTCCTTTTCCTAAAGGAATGCTATCTCATATGAATATCAACATTGTGGAAGTAATCTCAGAAGTGGACCTATGCCCCCCAAAGTCCAGTGCCTGGATCTGATCATGGATGGGCAGATCGAACATTCCTTGGCCACAGCATTTCCAGATAGGTTTGCACTTTTGGTCGTTGCCCTGCCAGCAGGGTTAATTTGACCATGTAATGGCTATGTCTGCAATGGCCATATTGAGGCCTTAGGTGACCTCCATTTTTGTTTCTGCCATGGGTAAATTGCTATAGTTCTTTGCACATTGAGGTGAAGATGAGATTTTCTGTGCATATTCTCTGTTGGTTGAGTCTGATGATGGATTTCTGGTAGACTGCTCCTTGTCTTTCCTTATACTAATGGCTAGTGGATTGGCTCTAGACTTGTAATATTAACTTGATTTTCCAGGTCTCTGTTGGCCCACAAATTTATCCACAGAATCCCATTCTTCAACTTGGCAGCACATTTGATTTTAGTGTTAAAGGTATCATTAGACAACTGCTTCTTATCATTATTTTTTGACTTGCTTAAATCTGACAAGTAACGATCATATAAAGCATCTCTAAAGGAAAGATAGATTTGATAACAAGTGAAAGATCCTGAAAAGTGTCTCTGAATCAAGACTGATTTAGTGACAAGAAAAAAAGACTTAATGTCACATTTTGTATGATCCCACGAGTGAAGGCTCCTTAATGCAAGCATATAAGAGGGAAAAGGGAAAAATGTCTGATGCACCTACTTGGTTTGTTGTGTGTGGTTGCTGTTTGTGTTTTGCTGTGTATGGGGCTTTATGGTGGTGTTACGTGTTGTGATGTTGTATGTGTTGTATATTAGTAGTGCTGCATTTATGATATGTGGTGTGTTGTGATTGGGTTATGCAGTCTTGTGGTGTGTTGTGTGTGCACAGAAGTAGAGTGTTTGTGTGGTGTGCTGAAGTAGCAGTTTGTGTAGCAATAAGCTAGATGTTGTGGTGTTGTAAATAAAATGGTAATGTTCTAAAATTATCCACAGTATTCGGTTGATGCCAACTGGCATTATGGGGAAATTTAGATATAAATAATATGACTAGTCTAGAAAGCAGTTCGGTTATAAAAATAACTCTTTTGAGAGTTGTTGCAGTTGCTGAGCAAGTGTTATGAATCGGGTTGATTAATGAAGAAAACTCAAGTGATTTTATTGATTTTCATGAAGAAACATATAATTGATCGTATGACATAAATGATGAAATAGGATAAATACATCGTCATTTAACTTTACAAAGAGCAGTGGGCAGGTCAAATCATCGTTAGTTGGATTCAATTTCAAAGAAGAACCTGGTGCTAGACATGTGATGGGAGGGTTCTGACATTTGGTATACACATGGCGAATTGGTGGAGGAGGTGGTGGTGCAGTAAACACAACTTCTGGTGATTGATAAGTAATGTGGTAAACTAATAAATCGTCATTCTCCTCACTCTCAGTGTGATCAGAAGAAGCAGGAAAGAAGGGACATTGTTCTGTAAAGTTGACATCAACAGAAACAAGAAATTTATTAAGATTAAGACAGTAACAGATTATCCTTCTTGTAAACAAGAGTAACCTAAGAAAACACATTTTACAAACTTAGGATCTAGCTTGGTGATTCGAGGGGGAACATCTTGAATAAAACATGCACTTCAAAAAATACGAGGTTCAATAAGAAATAGAGATTTTGTTGGAGAAAGAATGTTATAAGAAACTTCACCTTGAAGAATGAATGAAGGCATAATGTTAATGAGGAAACAAGTTGTTGAAATAGCTTTTACCTAAAAGTGTTTAGGAACATGAGTTTGAAATAAAAGTGCCTTGATTGTTTCAAGAAGATGCATATTTTTTCTTTCAACTGTATTATTTTGAGATGGTGTATCAACACATGAAATCCGATGAATAATGCTCTATCTAGCCACATAGGTTTTAAATACTTCAAATGAATATTCTCAGGCATTATTGCTCCTCAAAATTTGTACCAAAACATTAAACTGAGTTTGGATTTCAACACAAAAAGCAGTAAAATGAGAAAACAACTCAGGATGATTTTTCATTAAGTAAAGCTAGGTATCGTTGACAAACGTAACAAAATAACGAAATCCAGTTTTAGTTGTAAGTGGACAAAGATCCAAAACATCTGAATATATTGACTCAAAAGGAGTACTAGCTCTTTTATTGACACAAGAAACATAAGATTGATGAGAGTGCTTTGGAAATTGATATGACTTTCAATCTAAAGACAACACACTCGAGAATTGAGGGCACTATTTCTTCAAAACAGAAAGAGAAGGATGTTTCAATCGGTAATGAGCTTCAAAAGGAGTTAAAGCACTTAAACAAGCAATAGGCTTAGGAACATTTGCTTGGGTATCCAGAACATAGGGGCCTACTAACACATGTTCTCTACTAATAATCTTCTTCATCATAAGATTCTGAAACAAACAATAATCGAGAAAGAATAAGACACATCAATTTAAAGCACAAGTAATCTTACTAACAGATCTTAAATTAAAGGAGAAATCTGGTAAACTTAAGACCGTTGATAAAGAAAGTGATGGAGTAAGATGAATAGTGCCAGATTCAATAACAGATGATGTGGATCTATTGGCTAAAGTAACTAGGGAAGGAGAGGTGTGTGGTTTAAAGGTTGTGAAAAGGTTAGGATTGCTTGTCATGTGATCAGTAGTATCTAAATCAATGGTCCAGTGTAAAGTGGAGGTAACAAGACATTTATCTGGATCACCTGACTTAACAATAGTAGTCATAAGGTGAGTTGAATTCTTCAAATTTTTCTGCCATTGAAGAAATTTAGCAAGTTCTTTTGTAGATATAATAAGTACTAGGAGTTGTAATATGAGTTGAATGATGCTTATGAGATTTGTTAAGGAGTTTTCAATAGTTGTGCTTAGTATGACCGCGCTTATGACAGTAGCAGCACTCAACTCCTCCTAAATTTTGACTTTGATTATTTCTTCTAGTATAATTCTGATGAGAGGACTTTGCAGCCCCTAAGCCACTATTATGATTGACAAAAGCACTGGAGGCTGGAGTAGAAGAAGCAATAGTTATACTTGTTTCTGTACAAAGAACTCTAGTGAATATCTCATGGAAAGAAGAGATGTCATTACTAGATAAAATATGAGATTTATCAATTTCAAGTTGAGGATTAAGTCCTATTAAAAAACTCATAATCGCCATCTTCTCTCGTTGTGATTATTGTAATCTAACATTAGTACCAGACGGTTACAAAACATTTAACTCCTCATATATCTTCTTCAAATTCATAAAATATGATTGAAGAGACTAATCACCTTGCTCAGGATGTTAAAACTCCTTAGAAACCTTATACGCACAAGAGAGATTTCCCTTACCAGAATGCGGAAATTCTAAATATTCCATTAACTCTTTGACGTACTCACAAGGATTAATGAGACTAACGACTTCAGTATCAATACAATTTCTGATTTGTAGAAATAATTTGGCATTATCTTTCAACCGTTCCCTACAAGTATTATTAGTTGGAGGATCATTAGTAAGATGGTTTTCTTTAGAAATACTCCACAAATATATTTTAACCGTCTTAAACCATATCTCATAACAAGGAAACCCTAGATTTGATCACGAACTTCCAAAATATAGATTATCTCAAAGACTAAATCAATAAGAAACTAATGACATATTAGAAAGCAAGAAATCCAAACCCGAAAGCAAAAGCATTGAGGTGGCCGTCAACTTCAAGGTTAGGCCAAACGTGGGTGGCATGTCTAACCAAAGTGGTGGTGAGAAAAGAAAATCACCCTATAGGGAAGAACCAACACACAAAAGCAAACCCTATGATACAGCTCAGGGTTCACAACAATGAAAATTCAACAAACACAGTTGAGGACAGATCACTTACTTGCTCTAGCAACTTCAATCTTGCAAAGCTAAACGCCCTTAGACACTTCACAAGCCATTCGCAGTAGATGACAAGGAGAAGGTTCCTTTCTGCTCAAGTTTCTAACTTCTAGGAGTAGCTAACTGTCGAACCAACTCTTATTCCACCTCAGCTTTCTATTTATAGCACTAACTCAGATACAATTACTATTCGTTCCTTCTGTCATAATAGAGCTGCCATCACAACACACTACACTGGACACACACACACACGACTCACTACCACAGCACAAATGGCACAACACAGCACATACACACTACAACACATGCTTACTGCACACTCCACAGCACAGCACATATACACTAAAACACACACTTACTACTTACACTACCACAAACTGCACACCACACACTACACACAACACATGCTCCTCTAATGCCTCTCATATACATGTAACAAAGGTTTATAGGGTTTGGGAGTTGTATCACCTTGGGTTGCTCATTGGGCAACTACATCAGAGAAAGAAAGAACAAAAAAGAAAGCAAGAAAACGAAACTTATATGGATGGCTCTAATATCGTGTAGAAAAGTGTAATATAAGTGTACATTGATATTATTTTTTGTTCATAATTAGTGATATATATAGACAATATGTTCCTAAAGGATATGTCCAGACTTGTGGAGTAGATTATTTTGATACGTTTTCTCCTATTGCTAAGTTAACATCTGTAGGGTTGTTTATTTTTACAGTAGCTATTCATAATTGGCCTCTGTATCAATTAGATATCAAGAATGCCTTTTTGCATGACGATCTTCATGAAGAAGTTTATATGGAGCAAGCCTTAGGATTTGTTGCTCAAGGAGAGTCTAGAAGAGTTTATCATCTTCGTAAATTTTTGTATGGCGTAAAGCAATGTCCTTAGGCTCGGTTTGGAAAGTTTAGCTAAGTATCTAAGAGCTTTGAAATGCAGAAAAGCAAGTCTAATCATTATATTTTTTACAAACACTCTGAGGTTGGTATTATTCTACTAGTAGTATATGTGAATGACATTGTCATTACTAGCAATGATACTATAAGTATTTTAGCCCTTAAATTCTTTCTACAGAGCCAATTACAAACAAAAGATTTAGAAATGTTAAAATATTTTTTGGGTGTTGAGATTATGAGAAGTAAGAGAGGAATTTTTCTTTCTCAAAAGAAGTATGTGCTTGACTTATTATCTGAAACAGGGAAACTGGGAGCTAAACCGTGTAGTACTTCAATGATTCCTAATTTGCAACTTATGAAAAATGGTGAATTTTTTGAAGATCTAGAGAGATATAGGAGATTGGTTGGAAAGTTGAATTATCTTACAGTTATCCAAATATTGCATATTTAGTTAGTGTTAGTCAATACATGTTTTTCCCAACAGTTGATCATTGGGTAGTTGTACAACAAATCTTATACTATCTAAAAGGAGCTCTTGGAAGAGGTTTTTTGTATAAGAATCATAGTCATATTAGCATTGAGTGCTTTTCAAATGCTAATTGGGCAAGATCTAAGGAAGATAGGAATTTACCTCTGGATATTGTGTTTTTATTAGAGGAAATTGGATTTCATGAAAAAGTAATAAGTAGAATGTTGTATTACAATGAGTGCTGAATCAGAATATAGAGTTATGGCACAGTTGGTATGTGAAGTAATGTAGATACATTAATTTTTAACTAAAGTAGGCTTGAAAACCTCATTAGTTGTAAAATTGTGGTGCGATAACCAGGTTGCTTTCCACATTGTATCGAATCCAATATTTCATGAACAAACAAAACACATTGAAATAGATTACCATTTTGTTTGTGAGAAAATTTAATAAGGATTAATTTCTACAAGATTTGTGAAGATTGGAGAACAATTGGAAGACCTTTTTACAAAGGTTTTGAATGGGGTTCGAGTTGATTATCTTTGTATCTGGTTGAGCATGATTAACATCTACGCTCCAACTTGAGGGGGAGTATTATTGATCATAATAAAAATAGAAATAGAAAGTATCAAATAACATCATAATAGAATTATAAAGTATTAAAATAGTTATTCTATATATTTATTTATTTTCCTATTTTAAATTGTCTAGATTTGTATATATACATGTATTATGTTTCTCAAAGTAATGAATATACAATTCAATTCCTTTCACAAGTAACAATACTAACAAGGATCATGTCAGCAAGCTACTCAAGAACTTCACTATCCTTAATCTTACAAGCTAATACCCTAATTTTCTAGTCTATTGCATTAATTTTCATGAAAATCAGCTTTGATTCTTGCACATTTGGTACTTGAACCATTTAACATTTCTCAATTTTGTGACCTAAAGTTTTTTGATGGCACGTTGGGTGCCCAATTGAACTTTTCACTGCCAGCATTACTATCTCCTAACTTTGTTAGATGAGGTGACATTTCAGACCAATGGCAACAAGTAATTTTACAGAGAATTTTACAATGCAGTCATTGAAAAGTGAGTATAGGGTGCAATCACTTTTTAATTATAGTGAATCATCTTGAGTTATGGTAATTATGGTCTATTAGCAATAAAAATGAAAATATTGTTGGTTTTCATGAAAATGATGGAGACAACTTCCATGGAGCTGTTGATAGCTTCCATTTTTACTATTAATGAGACTTATTTGCCATTGTTTGAGTGGATTTACTATAACTCAATTGCATCATATGGTCATTTTTGAGTGACCGTGCCATAGAATTTCCTACCTTTTAAGGCACTCTAAAATGCCAATTAATTTCCATAAAAGGCGAATATAAATACTTTTAACACTTTGAATGCCGTGTGGCACAAATGTTGCTTTCATGTAATGTTGTAAAAATATATACTTATTTAACTATAATTATTTAGAATTTAATTAATTTGTATTATAGTTATATAATTATTATATAAAGAGAAACTCCTTCACATAAACTTTCAATTCCTTGTCCAATCCTAGCTCCAGCATTGCTCATCAATGCATTGCTTCCTTTTCCCTAAACAAATCCTTAACCTTCCTCATTATCACATAAACCAACACAGCCACAACTTGAATAGATAGTGCCATCACATGTTGACCATCATGTTCGTCAATAAGAAGATAATCACAGTCAACACCGACAAAACCCCATCCTAAGCAAAACCACAAGAGGCCTGTTCCTTAGAAGTATAGGAACAGCAATATAGGCATCATGATGACAAAGCCGATGAGAGAGATCTGATGCCATAGGTGGTTGAGCAAGAGGATGAGTTTGATGATGATGGTGTTATTCATACAAAGGTATGTAAGGATTTATGAGATTCGAGTTTGCTAAGGAAGAGGTGGATAGGAAGGAGGACAGGATATTGGATGGAACATGTCTGCAGAACAAAGATGAATGAATCATAGGGCTTGAGCAGGAATAGAATGGGTTTTAAAATGACCCCCAATAGTAGCTAGAATTGAATGTTGAGATTCCCACTTGCAGCTTGAGCAATTGGTAGACTAAATTGAGAAACCATTCCAAGAGCTGGCTTTGATGCAGTCTTTGGTGCTGCAGGTGCATTAGAGTTTGTTGGATGGGACTGGGTTAGAGGTATGGATCGTGCCATAGGTCATTATTTTATGGTGAGGATTTTATTGTTAGGGTTAGGGTTTGGAATTTTGGGATTTGGAAGAAGAATGAGGTGTTAGGTGGCTAGATCCTTTGTGGCTGGCCTTGTGGTTCCTTTTTCTTTTTTTTTTCAATTTTATTAATTAAATTTGATTTTTTACTGGTGGATACTTCTTTTAATGTAGTAAGTCTGAGCTAATGTGGCTCACCCGATGACTTCCTTTTTTTTTTTTTCCCCCTTTTTCTTTTTAAACTAAAAAATATGATGTGGAAAGTTTCGGTTGAAGTATTAATTTTATTTAATGAGAAAAGATACATGTTGTGCATCTATTGGCCTAAAATATCACATCATCTTGTGTTAACATGAGTAGTTAGATGGGTTATTAACTTGAACAACTCAAACTTCAAATGAGTACCAAAATTTGGAACTTGAAATGTTCAGTTTCTAATTGCAAAATGATCCAAAGATTAGATATTAACAAGGACAAAAACAATAAAAATCGTTCTTAAAAGAATAAAAATAAAACTGGTTCATGTCATTACTGCCTAATATGGTTTTATATCTACTAGATATAGACTCTGTTTCACTTTTAGGTTGAGATTTTTAATTGAAACCCATCGAGTGGATAACTTAATGAGATGTAGGTGAAATGAGTGTAGAGATTTTTGAACTAAGACCTAAAGTTTGACGAATCTCAAGCTCAACTCTTACTGTTTTCTTATCCACTAAGGAATATATAGGATGATGAGTACTAAAGAAAGGAAAGAAAAGATTGAGTTAGATCTTCTCATGTCCCATAAAAACAGCAAGCATCAATCTACCCTACCTTTTTGGATACGTGTGGAGAAAAAAGAGAGAAAAGAAAATATACAAAAGTTACTAACAAATCTACATATCTAACACATACCTTGTATATTTCTAGCATTACCCTCTTCAGTGTGTTATCGCATACTTGGTAGACTGGGTCTCATAACCTATTTAGCCCCACTTATAAAAGAAAAGGAATTACCCACCATGATCACCTTATCAGCTCACTCATGGGGGTTAGCATCTGCACTTCTTATAAAATGCATGAGGCTACAGCATTCTCTTTGATGTTATTGGCCTTGATCTTGACAGGTTTTGAAAATAAAATTTCTGGCAAGTGGATAAGTGCCAACGACAGTGTCATACGTGTTGACGAGCTATCTGGAAAATCTAAGGCAGTTGGGGAAGGCACGACTCGAGGTAGTGAATTGAAGAATTCTTCTCATTACATTCTTTGGTTTGTAGAACAATTTTTCTTTCTGGGTAAGTTGGTAAATAGTACATATTGATCTATGGAATGGCTACAAAGTGGGGAATCAGCCCTTGTACAAATTCAACCTTATTCCATTAAAATGAAATGAAAAAAAGAAATACAACAAGAGCAATAGCTACATTTAAGCTTTATTCATTATAAGTGAGATCAGCTGTGTGCATCATATTTTGCCACTGCACACTCACTTATCTTATACTACCAAATGTAATGGTCTGCTGCTGAGCTCAACCTGCACATTTTAAGATTTGTTTATTCCAGTGAAGAGCCAAAAATATTAGATCAAGAGGGAGGTTTGGAGATAGTGGTTGCCACGCAAAGTGGCTTCCTATTCAAGAAATTTTGGTCAGGAAGAGGATTGTTTTCTTTCACTGGGCCATGTATAATTCCTTAGGCATAATGGACTCTGCTTAAATAAAAATGGATCTCTTTGCCTTAAATGCCCATAGATCATGCTGAGGGAGAGCAATCTGCAGCCTTTAGTTCCTAACAATAGATGAGAAATTATAGTTAGGAGGAGGATAATTTTCTCTATCACTAGCCAGTAGTAGCCATCTATAATTTACCGGACTTAACAGTTGTATGAAACTAAGCTTCCTCTGAATGGATTGCTTTTATCTTTCATACCAATAGCTTTTGTCTTTGTGCAGTTTCCTTTGAAGCATCAGATATGAGGCTGCAGACAACTGTTTCTGTGCAGAGGAGTAGTATGGTTGTTGTGGTTGCTCCCAAAGAGATAATCACAAATGCTCCTTCCCTGACAACAGGATATGAGTTTTCTGTGAAATTCAGGTTTGTATTAATAAACCCTGCTTGATTGGTAAGTACAAATTGTGAATTCCAACTTGCTTAAACCTATTCTTGTTTTATGGATAAATTTCTATTAGAATTCATTAGTCCCAACAGCCAAGTTCAAATAGATTATGAGTTATTGTTGTGGATTAGATGAAGAACCAACATTTAAATGAGGGTGGATTAGGGATCACAGACATTTAGACTTTGGAATAAGGCAAAAATTAAATGGAAGGATATTTGTAGACCAAAGAACGGGAGTGGATTAGGGATCGTAGACATTAGACTTTGGAATAAAGTTGCCCAACTAAAGCACATTTGGTCTATTTGTGAAGATGATGGCTCTACTCTTCAGCCAAGTTGGCTTAAAAGTGAACTTCTCAAAGGCAAAAGCTTATGGAGCATCAGAATCCCAAATGACGCATCTTGGTCTTGGAGGAAAATTCTCCAAACAAGACCGCTTGTTAAAAAAATGCTCAAGTGAAAGATTGGAGATGGCAGCCTAATTTCTTTTTGGTATGACAATTAGTAACCTAAAGGGCCCCTAATGGATTCGATTGATGAGCAGGTGAGGGCCACATATGGGTTTCCCAAAGACACTCTCCTAAGTTCTTTTATCTTGGGAGGCAGTTGGAGTTGGCCAAGAGGTGAGACTTGGAATGCTATTATTACCAAACTAGCAGAATACTACCAGACAGAAGATCCCCTGATAAAATGGTGTGAATACAAGCAGAATCAAAACCATTAAACATTAGGGAGGTGTATTTCTTGGCCAAAATTAGGGGAGCAAAAAAGACATGGGCCTTCCTAGAGTGGAATAATATATAACACTGAGGCACTCCATCATTTTATGGATGATATCACAAAATAAGCTATTGACTTTGGACAAGCTAGTTCAATGGGGTATTGTAGAGGAAAACAAGTGCTACCTTTACATGACCACTTATTCTTGTGTCACAACTTTGCAAAATCTGTTTGAAAGGTATTGAGAACATCTTGGATTGGAGGACAGCCAAGTCATCAGAAGCAAATGTTCTGGAAGCTTTTATGAATGATCCTGGTATAAGAGGCCCCAATGCAAGTAGAAGAAAAGCTTTTGCTGCCGAGTGTTACTTTATTTGGACAGAAAGGAATGGCAGATGGGTGAATGGGATCCTCAATAGCATTGATACCATACCAAGAACAGTAATAGCATGCATGTTATGGTTAGATTATAGTTTTGTTTTGATCTTCTATTTGTTCCTAGTATCTTTTTTGTTTTTTTTTTTTTTTTTAGGCACTAGGTAGGGATAGCAGTTTTGAGATTCATTGTACATACCTTATGTACAATTTTTGTGCAATGAAATTTATCTTATTCACCCAAATAAAAGAATCAACATTTACATATTATTTGTTTAAAAAATAAGTGTTGCACCAGCACAACCCATATAAAACAGGCAACAAACCTTGATTTCTGACTCAGTTCATAACCCTTTTCAGTTATTTGCATCTCTTGCGTGTGAAGTTTCTGATATTAAGAAAAGCCTACAGCACCCTTGCCAAGTTCAGGGTCAGCTTTTGGCAGATAAAAACAGTGCAAAAAGAGAAAGAAGTTCTTTAGAGACGTAGTACATACAAGTACCACTTTTCATTGTCCTATGACAATTTGGCATGTTTAGACAAAATTTCCTGTTGTAGATGCAACAGGAATTAATATTACCTTGCTCAAAACATGTTTAATAAAAACTCATATGAAGCCCTTCCTCTAGCACTTAAAGTCCCTGAAATGGAGGGGTGGTACTTTCTACATACTACTTTTCAATAGAATTATTTCTTTTTGACTGTTTTTATCTGCTAAGAAGTGAAATTGAACTTGTTGGATTGTCAAAGGGAGTATAGTCACTTTAGCACTTCTCTAATTTATTGATCTTTCATTGCCTTCGACATGGACATTTTCTCCTGAGTGCTAACTACTTACTGTGTGCAATTCTTTAATCGCTTCATTGCTTATAAAACGGTATTGTATTTAGTGATATATTCTTATCAATATTTTCTTAGCAACTAATTGCTTAGAAGGATAGCTTTGAAACTTTCTGCAGATAACTGAAGTAAATTATGCTGATGAATTGAACTGATAATAGGGGCTCTATTGTTTTACTTGGATGATTGAAGGTGAAACAGTATCTCAATGTGTTTTAAATTTAAGAAAGTTCATTTTGGAGCAACTTAGCAACCCGGATCGCTTCATTGGTTTTGGATGCTTATTCCTTCTTTTTATTTTTTTGAATCTCCACATTGAAAAATTTTTATTAAACATGTTCTAGGCAAGGTCATATGGGTATTACTTATCCAAAAGAAAAAAAAGGTCAAATGAGTTTTATAAATATAAAGTCTACACCAAATATACAAGCTTGTTGAGGTTAGCTCTACAATCATCTAATTTAAAAGTTTAAGCTCATGGATTTGATACACTTCATATTTATTGTTTGACACTCCTCGCTTATAGGTTGAGATTCCATCAAGAGGATGATTTAACTAGATAGGGCTGAAGGACGGCGGAGGACTTTAAACCGTAGACCTCCTGCTCTTATACGATGTTTAGTACTAAAATCATCTAATCTAAAAATTTGAAATTGTAGATTTGATGCTTATATTTATTACTTGACATTTATATTCTTTCAAATTTTAGACATTACATCTAAAATTTATCCTTTATAGTTAAATTAATTATGTGGGATATTTAGGCGAACTGATTTATTTTAAAGCTACAAAAGATACAGTACTGTGGCAATATGTGAATACAAGCTACATTCCTAATAAAAATACATGTATGCTAAAAGAATATGGCTTTTATAATGAATTACTATTGTCACAACATTTACATATTCTTTGTATTGCTAGCTTTCTAATATTGTTTCAGTGTAAATCAGTTAAAGATTGTTATATATGGATTGACCTAGAGGATATATTTGTTTAGGATATATTTATTTATAGAGATGTAATTTGCTGTACGGGAGTAATTGAAAACTTTATGTCTAGATTTGAATAAATGATGGTGTAATATTTGGCTTTTTATTGGATGTGAAATGTGAATAGGGAAAACTATATATAGAATCAATTAAATTTACTAATTGTTGTTCTCTAACATCTTACCATCCTGGTTGCAATAACAATGCCATAATGGATTCATTTCCACGTGTTATACCAAACGACTATACTTGGTTTGTGTTATATTAGATATTTGAGTCAAGTTATACCGTAAAATTTTACTATATGCAATTGTAGATGCAACCAGCCATGGTTGTATTTATAGGTAATCTTGTACTTGGCACTATAGCCAGAGTTTAGTCATTTGAATTTATGACTAGTGGCTTTGGGGATAACATTATTAGATTTGGCATGACTTTGCAATAGTTGTTCCACCTCCACTTTCCAAGTTTATATGATTTGGCTTCTTGGCTATGCAATTAAGATAGGTCTAGTCCATGGATCAAATTCCAAGGTGCTTGTGCTAATGAATTTTGTCAATAGAATCCTAGTCTTGTTTTGAAAACCAGCATGAGTTAATAAATGATTATTGAGCTGCATTGCCATGCATTGTCTCTAATGTTGCTGCTTTGGCAACTTATAGGGAGGAATAAACAAGTGGATATACTTTCAATTTTTGAAAATTTAGTATGAAACACTTGTTTTTTTACAATTTAGTATCTGAACTTTCAATTTGATTGCAATTTATTGTAATTTCAATTTAGTTAGCAATTCTATAGGAAATCATGATGTATTTGGAGTATTAATCTTAGTATATTTTTCTCATTATGAAATAAATTAGTTTCTCCTAGGAATATTAATTATGTCTCTTCTAGATAGTAATAAGTTGGTGTAGAGAAATATTGCAGAAATATTGTGAAAATGTGTTGTTCCAACTTGACTTATTTACATACATAGCTAACATGGTTGATGCCAACCCTATCTACCTAACAATATTAACTCTTCCAACCTCTTACAATAAATGCTAAAATAATTTACATAAAAATAAATTACAGTTCAATATCTGAAATAGTCCTATACTCCCCCTTAAGCTAGGGAGTGGATGTTTTCCATTCTCAACTTGCTGATCAACTCATGAAACTTTGGAGGCAATAAGCCTTTAGTAAAAACATCTGCTAATTGATTATTGGAAGATACATAAGTTGCAGTGATTTGTCTACTATCAAGTTTTACCTCTATAAAATGCCTATCTAACTCTATATGTTTAGTTCGCTTGTGTTGGATTGAATTATGTGTGATACTAATTGCTAACTTGTTATCACAGTATAACTGTATTGTTTCTTCTCCTTTAATTCCAAGATTTTTAAGAACTATTCTTAACGACAAAAGTTCACAAATGCCATGAGCTATTGCTCTAAATTCCGCCTCTGCACTTGATCTTGCTATAATTGCCTCCTTACTCTCCAAGCAATCAAATTTCCACCAAGGAGCACACAATAACCCGTAGTAGATCTTCTATCCACTAAAGATCCTGCATAATCAGCATCATTATATGCGTTCTAAAGTAATCTGTTTTGCCCTTCTACACTAAAGTCAAGAACCTATCTATGTGAATCGGCTTTTCGATTAACATTAAAGGATGAAGAAATATAACAAAATTTTTGAGGCACTAAATTGTCAATAATTGAAAGCACATGTGCTTGTAGTGCATATATCCCCATTTTACAGTGATTGTCTTCTTATCTTCTTTTATTTTATCATTTTTTCCCCTTTTCCCGACCATGTCTTCTCCTCTTCTTTTAGAGAGAGTAACTTCAGGGTTACAGGGTAGTTCTGCATGTACTCTTTCTAATTTTAACAGTCTTTCTGTATTACTGGTACCTCTTATCCAACTCTTAAGTATATGTGTTTGTTTGAGAAACGTAGTGCTCTCCACTTCCTAGCATATCCATTTTCAGCATAAACATCCATAATGTTATGTTTGGTTATTTTAAGGACATGGATGGTAAACTTGCACTTTGAAGGATTTGTTTCATTAATTTTATCCATCACTGCAGAAGTCCTTTTTCCAATGTGCTGGAAGACCTCAGAAATGGAAAGGGAGTCTCCTATGACTGTATCGTCAATCCTGCTTTTATTGGGTATGATACAGTGTCTTCTCTTTTGTTGGCATATGTTATTTATGGTCCTTCATTGTCTTTCATCTTCTTAGTTTTGCAGTTTGATGTTTAGGCTGTTTCTTTTATTGAAGGTATGCCAAGCCACGAATTGATCTTGACAAGGGAAGTTGCTATTGTCTCTTCTTCCCTTACTCTCCTGAGCATTTGTTTGGTTCACTACCGAAGTTGATGGAGGGGAAACAAATTTCTTTTTCTGTTACTGCAACATTAAAGGAAGTGGACAATGTATCAGGATCTGCGGCAGCACTCTTTATTGGAGGATTTTCTATATTGGGGATGGGCAAGGTAAGGAATGTTAACTACTGCATTTTTTTTCCCCTCTTTTTTTCCTTTTCAGGTTTTAGAAACTGCATTATGGGGTTGCTTTGAGATCCTTTTTCACATTTTGCAACTTCTGCCATAGACTTATTATTGCTAACATAGCTAAACATAAAGTTTAGTTGCTCTAATAGCTGTATTGATTCTAGAGAAATCTGTAGTCACTAGTTTCTAAGGACTGATTATGTTTGCAATTCTTTGGTGAAGCATGGAATGCAGTTGAACCTGACATGGGAATCAGACAAGAGTTACATAACAATCTTGGGTAATACAGGTAAAATAGTACGGCTCCTTCTATGTTCACACCTCTCAGAGAAAAAGTGTTCTTTTCCATATATTGAGAACTGTCAAAAGACATTTCACACATTTCAATTCAATGCATTTCTCTTCCTTGTGCAATGCATAATTGGTATTCTGGAAAATGTACATTTCCTCAGTCATTCTTTGTGCATGGGAACTCTTGCTGACAAAGTCCATACAATATAAGGAAGGAAAACAAAATGGACCCAATTTGCATATAATTATTAACAAAGAAAAGGTTAACCATATTGTTCGGTACACATTTTGGCCAGTGGTGCTAATTATTGGGAAAAGGAATAAAATATTGTATTTTTCTAAAATAATCCCAAAAATTTAGTTGCACCTAAAGAAATCCTAGAAATAAGTACATGAAATCATGTGTTGAGCACATGATTTTAGATTGGCTTAGAATTGTGTGTTCTTAAAATCGTGTGTTCCACACACATTTATTTTTGGAGCAAAGTCAGGACTACTGCTTCCGATTTCATATGACATGTCATCCCTGATCAAGCTCAATATTGCCACTTGCCAGTAAAGTGTAGTAGAAAAGCGATAGGATCATTTAGATGGAGAGAAAAGTGTAAAGCTATGAGGAAGCAGGCATCGCTGCATTTGAGTGGATTATGGTCAGTTCTAGGCACCAAAGTTTCAGTCATTTGCATCACAGACCCCAACTTTTGACCTCTATTCTTCTTTTCACCTCTTTCAACATGATTTGAGCTTGCCCCATGTTCCATCTAAAGCTGATTCTCAAATGGATATGCCTAGTTTTTCCTATATATTTCTAGTTCTAGTAGAAGAAGAAAGTTGTGAAATAAAGTTCAAAAAAAGTAGGGGAAAAAATTGCTGTTAAATGATTATGTGCGAGTAGAAGCTAAGCTGTCTATAGTGGTTTTGGAGTGTTGGGTGATTTGTCAATGACATGTGAAAGAATAGGACCAGTGAGCATAGTTTTCCCTCTTTTTTTCTCTTTTTCCTTTCTTTAAAAATGTTCCTGATTTCTGTAATTTTTAACCGCATAAAGAACTAACAAGTAATAAGTTCACATTGTCTTCTTCTCATTGTCTTCATGGCCATAAATTTCCACGACTCAAACCAGCTGAAGCTGCAAGAGATTGTCAGAGTTTAGCATAAAATCGTGAGTTGAACACACGATTTTAATGCTGAAGGAAATCAAGATGCATTGTTTTATAAATCTTTTTTAAGAATATCAATTATGTTTCTAGATAGTAATAAATTATTTTATTAGGTGAATAAATGGTGGGTTGGTGCTACCTACCACCCTCTACCATGCTGTTTGTGGTGCCTATAAATTGGCCCACCTCTTGTATTTTTTCTTGTAAGGGTTCTATTTTATTTTCATATATTCAATTTTCCTCAAATGCAATTTAAGTGTTCAAAGCACAATCTCATGTTCTGTATTTGTGGAAGTTTGGCTGTAACTTTGAATTATCTTTGAAAAATACGATATATTTTTCCTTTGTGGATTATTACTGTTACAGGATCGTGAAACTATTTTTAGGACTTGTTATAAGGAGAACCCTAAGATCTGTACTTAGGGCTCAATTAAAGAAGGAAGCCTAAATTTCTTTACAATTGAATAATTCTGAATTTGTTGGGGGAAAGAAAATGGGAGTTATCTTTTCTTTATTGAAATCCCAATATAACTACCTCACAACTTATGGAAATAACTGACACATACAATGGGCAATTTACTCCTTAACTGCCTTTTCCTAATTTTTCTCCCGTGTAACTACCCCACAACTTATGGAAATAACTGACACATAATTCATGTCACACACACAGCTACACGTACATGCACACTGACCTGCACTTGTACACCCGATATACACAATACACATTTATATAGAGTAACATAATCTATTTCAGCATATGTAACAGTATAACACGACACAGTACACATTAGCGCTAAGACACCAACTCTGCAAGTTGGCAACTCTTCTTGAGACTATAAATATGAGTAACGGGCATGATTCTATATCCATCTTGAGCTGTAGAATCTGATGCATTATCAAACTGCCATGATGATTGCCCCTTCACCTAAGCTCAAGCTGATTGCCATGCTGTCTTAATTTGAGGCAATGAAAAATTTATTATTGTTGTCTCACATTTTAGATGTTGAATTGCAATGGCAAGCACGGGATCTCATCACTGTAAGCCCCATCCGGAGAGAAGATAATGGAGTTGGCAGTTGGGCACAGTACGAGGTAAGTGAAAATTTGGATGCTTTTCCTTCAATTTAATTATGCTTCTCTTCTAGAAGATAGGGAAAAAGGAAGAACAATGCTAGTGAAGTCAATTGTGAATTTGGACCTCTCGTGTGCAATACCATCCATCCATAAGAGACTACCTACAAACCTACAGTATTAGAAATGATATGGGCTTACAAGTTTTCGGTTTTTGCAATCTCTGATGCTCTTGCACTCAGGTCAAGGCACACCATTATAGAAGCTTTGAGGATAAAATTATCATCTCCCTCCCAGATAATGGTAAGTATAGTTGTCCTGGATACAGAAAATAATTGTGCTCCCAACCTGAAATCTATTGCTGTTTTTTCCTGTGTCTGGAAAGAGGATCGTTATTTAATCAGCACCTCTAATTCATAATTTCCATCTTTCTCCACAGGTCAGAGAATGGAAGTAGGTGTGTCCTACATGGGTACCCGGACAGTTGCAGATGACACCCACCTGGAAGAGAGTTCGACCTTCAATCGTAAACTTATTGCAATTGTAGTCATGTTGATATTACTACTTGTCCCGGTTGGGGTTGTCATCATAGCATGTCTGGATAGATTTAAATCGTCTATTACTCCCCCCACTTCTGCCTCAGGCAGATTTGTGCCTGTTACACCTGATCGGAGCAGTCCTCCTATTAGAAGCGATGAATCACCAAGAACACCGCAGCCATTCCTTGAATACGTGCGGAGGACAATTGATGAGACTCCATACTACGATCGTGAGGGACCAAGGAGGAGGTTCAATCCACAGAATACTTACTAGATGGACTGACGTCAGATGCTAGCTATGTTATCTGTTATTACAGTATCCTCCTTTGAGCAGAAGAACTTCCAAAGGTCTCGGAATCAACAAATCCTTTATATGTACTTACTACGTTGTTGTTTTTGATCAAAAGGTGTCCATAATACATGGAGGCTGTGGAAAGCTTTGTATTTTCGAGAAGTTGAAAAACCATTCTTCCACGATTTTGTCATTGTCTGTACACTGATGTATAACTCTTGTGTGTGTAATCTGCGGGGTATGCTCATGTTTGAACATAGCTTGTGAATAGGAGGAGCGATGTTGCACAAACTACATAAAATTTTGTAGGTGAATTGTAGAGTGGCGGTGTTTTATTTGCCACGGCTGCTGACTCTCTTGCTCTCTCATATTACACTAGGTTAGTTTCGGCAGAAGACTGTAAGGCACTCTTGGTTATCTCATGTTTTCACATCAGCTTGCTTAATCTTTTAGTGTTGTTATGCTTCTTCCGATTGTCGTCTGTCTTAATTATAGTTTATTTTTAATCTATCTCAGCTTGTAATCAAAGGCTGAGCTACATCGTTTCGGAAATTAATTCAGCTCAACATTTCAAACTGCCTAACATGTCTCTTTTTTCTATATGTATTTGTTCTCTAGTCTCTCTATCCAATCACCGTGATTCCGAATGGGGTGCCGAAATGGTTAAAAACGATAAGTCTCCTGAAGGACTTAGTAAAATTTTATACGTGATTTCTTCATTAGAGACAGATGCTGTAAACTAAATGTTTACTCTCGGGGAAGTGGAGAAATTCCGCAGAGGAAACTTAATTTTTTATTATTTGAAATGGTGATCATCTTTTTATTATCATTCTCTTCTTTCTATAAAAAAAAAAAAAAAATAGAAAAATTTATCTTAAGTAATGGTACGGTTGATAGTCACTACCAGTAATGACTAATGATCTACTGCCTTTACCTACTTGCAATACTCATTATTAATTATCATCTGTTATCACGTTGTTTAATTGTCTTTAAATAATTATCACTATTATTTAATTGTCATCTGCCAATAGCTTGAGCATCTATGCTATAGGCAACGAATATTTTTCCAATGAATACATTAGTTATCCTATGTTATGCTTTACATCCTTTTACAATCCTATGAAGTTATTGGTGTAATTCTTTTACTTTTAAGTTCCTATTGACTTTGGCCTTTTGAAGTCGGTTTGTTTAGAGGAATGAAAAAAAATAGGAAACAGAGATATAACTTTTCCTTGGCAAAAAATTATTATTTGAAATAGTCAAGAATTATAAATTTATGTTTTATTTTCTATAAATCTTTATTAGAAGAAATAACTATTTGGTTCTTTACATTGTATTATTATATTGCATTATTGAGATAGGAATACAATAAAAGCACCATCGTAACCTTTTTTGAGAGATATCACCCCTACCGCTACATTCACATTATCACCAATACTAGCGTCACTACTTCATTCCTATAAACATTCTTGCTAACCTCATTAAATTATCACCATGACTATCATCATTATATTACCATTATTAGTACATTACCATCAAGCACCTTAAAGCACTATTACCTCTATCCTTTCCACCACCATGATCATTACCATGGTAGTAGTAATGGCCTCGTTGTTAGTGGTAATAATGGTGGTATTGGTTAAGTACACTTGACCTTAGTTAGATCAAGCTTAAAATTGGACCTAAATTAGCGGTCTTGATTCTAAAAATTGTGGATCGAAAATATGCTTTGTAAGGTTGATTTTGGGTTGGTTCTTAGAAACTAATCGCTCCAATTTCAAGGTTTGAACCCATGAACATAGATTGGTTAGAAATAAATTTTCAAAGTCATCTAATATTTTTTCTTAAAGAAAGAAAAAAAAAACTTACAACCTATCCACTTCACCATATGGAATAAGAAGGAAATTGAATTGTAATTCATTAGGAATGAGATAGAAACACAGTAATTATTACATGTTCATTACATTGTTTAGTTGATATAGGATAATGTAAGAAATAAAATTGGAACAAAATAAAAATATTTGTTTTGCCCTTTGAGTGGTGAAGTGATGTTTACAAGAATAAGAGCATTTATAGTAAGGATGATAAATAGACTATTGAATATCAATTCATAAAAAGACAAGGACATGAATACCTAGCAATTCATATCAAATAGCTTTTCATGTCTAAAGATCAACCAAACCAATTATGGAATATGAAGGGAATGGAATGACTATTTCACCTAAGTGAACATGCAGTTAAATTATTAAATTAAAAAAAAAAAGACTATAAGCTAAAACACTATATAGTTTTTAGCTCATTTTCTAAATAAGTTGAAGAGAATTTACATTTATTTACCCAAAACTACACCTATTGATACATGATTCTTGCTTGGCTTGAGGCCTGACTTTAACAAGTAGCCCTTAGAAGGACCATTGGCTCCCAACAAAATGATTCCTCTTTCTCTCCCTCTCTATCTGTGTACTTTAGACTGCTCGAACGCCTCGACCATCCATGAATCCCATGATGAGCAACTTGTTAAGCACCTATCCTAAATACTCAGGTGAGCAAAAGTACGAGCCTAACGCTAGAAGCCTCGTTTAATATGTGAAGACTATAAACTTTATAACCAGAAGTTTGGAATCAATACGTAAAGTTTAGGATAATTGGATAAAATTGTTCAATCAAACCTAAATTATATGATGAAATTAAGAATATTAGTAAAAATGATTTTATAAGTTTGAATTTAAGAAAATAAATAATTAAATATCATAATGTTGAATTATACACATATCACTTGTTAATTATTGAAAATGTATAAAACAGATTTCGATAACTAATGAATCGATAAAAATAAATCATATATACTCTTAAAATCATAAAATAACATAAATAATATTTAGGAGTACTTACTTTTATTCCATATAATTAAAAATATCCAAAATTACTTAAAATACTTGAAAAATATTAAATTAATGCTAAATAATTAAAGAAAATTATTTAAAAAATCCAAGAAAAATAACAAAATATGGAAATGTCTAGAATTAGTTTATGGCATATCGGGACAAAGAAGAAAAAATTAACCAATTAAATTAGGGCAAATAGAAAGTGAAATGAAAAAGGATAAGGGATACATGTCATGTAAAAATTGAAAGAAAAAAAAATCAAAGTAGCTTTATAAATACCTCAAACTTCAACTAGAACTCATTTGATTAGTTAGGAATTAGAGAAAATAGAAAAAGAGAGTTAAGGATTCTTACAAAAAAAAATTAACAAAATTAATGTACAATTAGACCTTAGAGAGATAGCTCACGACCAATGTGTAAAAACCTCATTTTTACCGCATTTTATTTTAATTTTAGTCTCTTTTCACTTTTAGGTCAGGTTTACAAAAAAATAAAAAATGGAAAAAAATTAAAATGGAAAAAAAAAACTCAAAAAATGAAAAAAGAAAATTGAAAAATAAAAAAAATATAAAGTATCAAAAGTGTCCTAGTCAAGTCATTAATCATTTAGGGTTGGGTCATATTACAATAAAATATATACATGCAATTTAGTAAATTTAGAGTCTTTTGAGCTTTATTAGAAAAATACTATTTAATGAAAGTCCAATCACATTTGAATTTATGAATGTGGACCTTAGTTCAATTTTGAATATTTCAATTGGGCTAAAAAGGACTTAAGATTTATTAAATGGCCTATGGGTTGTGGTTAATTAAGTTAGGCTGAATTGGGCCCAAGATAAAAAGTCTAAATAAAATATGAGGTTTCTAAAAAACTTGATCTTAAAAATGAATTGGATTAAATCTTGAATAAATTTAACAAATCTAAATTAGGTATTGTCGTATTTTATAAATATTGAATTTGTTAAGATTGAATCTTTTCTGAATCTTTACAATAAAAAGATTGAAAAGATTCAAGTTTATGGTTTATAAATAATGGACATTCGATTGTAAAAATACACATTTTCACAATCCACAATTACACAAATACGTGCCTCCAAACAAAACACACATGCCTTTAGACAAAACTCACACACACAATCACGTCACTTCATTCACACATACAATCACATTTCACAATTACACATCTTCACACACATCTAAACAATTTTACAAAACAGTGCACAATTTCTGCACATACACAAGTCTCCATATCACATACGTCTAACGGCTACACTTTCACGCATGTTTGAGGCTATGCTTTACAGTATATGTTTGAGTCCATCCACATTCAAGTCTAGCACATCCAGCAACACTTCATAGCACGCATGTTTAAGTCCAGCACTTTACAGCACGTACATCGGCATGACATCCACATGTCTAGTCCATGATCACATGCAGCTTCCCTGTAGTCTGACCACACATATGGTCCAATTGTAGATTCAACACCCATACACATGACTTGACTCGATGATTATTTCCTCTAAATCCAACTTCTTTTAGTAAATTAGGTAAGTTGATTTTTTATTTTTTTTTTTAGTATTATTTTACTAATTTTTATTTTCTTAGTATAGATTGTTGAATAAATTTTAACATAGATTATATGTCGTATTTTTAGATAAATTTACATTCTTTTAGATTAAATTTGCATATTTTAGATAAATTGCACTTTCTTTAGATATAGTTATATATCTTCTCTGAAATTAATATATTCGGTGAAGATATATATTTTAATTGCAGCTTACGTCTTTTTCATAAGATTATATTTTTATAGACATAGTTATATATCTTCTCTGAGATTCATATATTTAGTAAATATATGTATCTAGATTACATCTTCCTTCTATTTTATAAAATTGCATTTTTTTTAAATATAGTTGCATATCTTCTTTGAGATTCATATGTTAAGTAAAGATATGATTCATATTTTTGGTAAAGATATGTATCTAAATTATATTTCATATCTTTTTCATAAAATTGTACTTTTTTTAGATATAGTTATATATCTTTTCTAAGATTCATATCTTTAGTGAAAATATATATCTAAATTGCATTTTATGTTGTTTTCATAAAATTGTGTTTTTTAGATATAGTTGCATATTTTCTCCGATATTCATATCTTTGGTGAAAATATATATCTAAATTGCATATATTAATTGTAGATTTACATAAATATTGCATGTAGAGTTTTAGAAAAATCAATTTTTGACACATAGTGATCTAAAGTCTTTTCAAAAAATTTAGTTAGTTATGTTTTTTTTTTAAAAATAGATTCATGTAGTAAGATCTTTTAGGATTTTTCTTAATAAAAATAAATTGGTTAAAAGACGAAACCCTAACTCAATTTTTAAATTAAAAAGAATCAACCTACTAAATTTTTTCTAAAAAAAAAAAACAGCACTATATTGGTTTGATCTCAACCGGTGAATATGTAACATCTCTACAGTAACCATAAAAAATATAAAAAAATTTTTGTTTTTTTTTTTGAAAATTCGAAATAAAAAATCATCAAAAATTTATTTTAATTACATTTTTGTTTATCTTTATATATTTTGGCGTTTTTAGACAAATTGTAAAAAAATTAAAGCCCATTAGTTTTTTTTTTTTTACTTTTACATGGTCACTTAGTCTTAACATATTAGCTTCCGAATTTATATTTTCTAGTTAAATTCTCTAAAAATTGATTTTTTTTAGAAATGTACAGACTGATAACTTAATTAGGGTTTTCCCACTCGAAATCCTTAATTTAACTTTTTACCGGTTTTACTTGTTGCTGATTTCAAATTATTTTTTAAGAAAAATGTTTTTCCTTAATTTTATATCGAGTGATTTATGTTAAATTAGTTGGGCTTAATATAGTTTAAATTTAAAAAAAAAAACAAAATAAGGCTCGACACAACGGCTACCTAAAGACAAACGACGACCACCACTACACCCTACCTCCACTGCCCCTTGCTACCGACAGACTTGGAGCCACCACTGGTGACGGAAAGTTGATTAGACATGTAGTTCTAATCTCTAACTTGATTTTGTTTAATTTTGTAAAAATATTAAAAGTGTTTATAAAATTTGGTATTTTGAGGTTTTTATGTATGTATATTTAGGGTAAAATATTGGTTTGATGAGTTTATATTTAGAAATATACGGTAGTTAAGAAATCCTATAAATCGAGCTTATTTTGATTTAGAAATAAATAGCCAGCGTGGTCGTGACTGACCCATTTACAAAGCTACCCGTCAATCTTATGACGCATGTCCCCTACTAGCTATTGATACAGATGAACTCCAAGTTAATACGTGTTCAAGTAATTGTACTCCCTTACACTATAAATAGTGTAAGAGAATCAACAGGTAAAAGGATTTTGATTCCGGATCTTAATAAAAAACCCTAGAACCATACTCTCTTCTTTATACTTCCTTATGACCTAAGCACATTTTGTAACGAAATTTGTGCTTAGTTGCCCCCCATTCCTTCATTTTTATAATTCTCTTTACTAACTTGAGCGTCGGAGGCCTATAGAGAGCTTTTTTGCAAGTACTAAGAACAAGAAACTGGACAAGCCCATTCCCCATCAAACCTTATCCATCATATCACTTAGAGTTAATTCAACTACAATCAACAATACCTAAATAGAATCATAATATTAACCATGTGGGACATAAGTTTAGAGCATTCTTTGGTTGATAAATGAGACTCTTCGGTAAGCCATCTAGGTAAGAGGAGTCCTACAATGAAGCTCATTGTGTACCTAAATTAGCTACTCTAGAATCACATTTTATCTATTGCTCTTTAAGACAAATTCGCTGTTGTTTCGTTAAAAGATACTAAAACAAAAGTTAGTTTTACTAAGAATATGTTAAGGAATGAGAACTTCCTTTTAATGAAATCAATAATTACCAAACCATTCATGTTCTTAATGTGCATTTATTTGTGTTGTTTATAGTCACATATTAAATACAATGAATAAGAAAGGACTTTTCTTATTTCACATGGAAATTATTTAAATTTTCAATATTATTTATAGAAGTGTTTTATTTTCTAATTCCTTTTTCATTTTTTTTTTATTTTTTCTCTATGAACTTAGGAGTCTTTTAGCTTTCTTTTTTTTTTTTTCTTTTTTCTCTTGTCCATGAACTAATAGGACTCGTAGGGTCAATGGATTTAGGGGGGGGGGGGGGGGGGGG
>JAMXBB010000010.1:88623446-88782368 GCA_024138015.1 Lumnitzera littorea
GGGGGGGTGTGTTGATTTCAAGTATGTTTTGGGCTAAAAATCGGCTTGAGTTGACCTTTAAGTGTAAAGATGACATGGTAATATGGACAAGAGTAATAATGATGAATTAATAGTGATAGTATTAGTAATGAGATTGTAGTGGTGATATTGATTGTGATGGTGAAGGTGGGGAATGTGAAGGTGCAATGTTCATATTAGTACAATAGCGATGTAATGACGGTGGCAATGTATAGTGGTAGCGGGACAAAGGTAGTAGTGGTAGCATTGGCGAAAGTAGTTGAAGGGTAGTAATGTGAAGTAGTATCTTAAATTAGCAACTGGTGTTATGCAATGATAATGGTGAAAGTGATAGTAATGGATGGCGTTGGTGGTGTACGTTCTAATAGCGATGGTGGTGGGTTTATGGTGATGGTGATTGTAGTGAGGGCTATGGTATAGATATAGTGGCTATGATAATTGTGATGGTGGTGGAGGCAATGATGTAGATGCAATAATTATAATCGTAGTGATGATATCAGTGGTGTAGGGATGAGATGTATAACAATAGTGGTAGTGGGATAGTAAAGGTGGTGATAATGTTGATGATGGTATTGAGACTACTAGCATCGATGACGTGGGAGCGGTGCCGATTGTAATAATACAGTGATGACATGGCTTTGATGAGGGTGAAAATTGTCATATAAATATAAAACTTATTCTCTATTTAAAAGGAATAACTAATATCAATTAATAGAAGGTAATAAGTATTTCTTATTGAAAAGGATTTAACAAGCTTCTTATGATTGTCATTCTTTAATCAAAGTTTCAAGTAAAACAAGAGAAAATGGTACTCAATGAATAACTATTCATTTCAATCTATATTTTCTTGAAGTAAACAAGTCGCTTAGATTTAGCCTATGCTTTTATCTTCTATATTATTTGAAAGAGAGATTTGGTGTAATATGTTAAACTATTACACTAACCTTAAGGTACTTATACATAAATTATAAATATTTAACCTTTTGTTATATGATTATTAATGTTATGTATTTTAGACACTTGTTTAGTAGTTGTTATCTCTCCACTAGTAAGTTTCTTACAATATACAAGTAATAATTAATAACATCTAAGAACGCTTATGTATACTTTAGGGACATTTGTTAGAAAACCAAATAAATAATTTCTTGACTTATAAAGTTATTCTTTTATAGAATATGTAACCAATATAAAAAAATTGAAATGTGTTTTTTTTTTTAGATCTTCAACAATTGCATTAAGAGAAATGCAATATATAGGACCCTTGTATTTATAGTAATGAAACTTAATCATAATTTTAAGGATGTTAACCAATAGAATGGGAGAATCAAATTTGTGTGGATAGTCATAAGTTTAAAATTTTTATGATCTCTACAATGTGACTAAATTATATTGTTATGAGATTTTTGTAGGGTGGCTGAGGTAGGAGGCGACCTATACAACAAGCAAATGAAAGCTATGGATAAGAGCCAAAATTTGGTTTTAACATGGTTATTTTGATGCTTAGGTTAGTAAGGTATTTGAGAGAGTATAAATGTGTATGATATAAATGAGAAAGTATAAATGCATATAACATAAGTGAGAGAATAAGAGTTAGAATCCTTTACTTGTAATCTTAATATGATATTTAGGCATGGTCAATGAGCTATTTGTGGAAAGGGATAATGATCTCGAAATCCTCTCTTTGACTCTAAGTTTTGTGGAAACCTAATCTGTTTGAATTGTTTCTATGGTCTTTTTCTTTTAAAGCTTATGAGCCAAGCTTAACCAAATTGGGCCAATTTTGCCCAAAACATCTTAGCTTATGTTAAATAGATTAAGCTTATTTGGCTCACTTTTTGAACAAATTAAAAACAATTGGCCCTAATTCACTCTTTTAACGAGTTAATGAGTTGTCTTACGAATCAAGTGGGCTAAATGAGCCAACTAAAACTAACGTACTTTAATTCGTTGTTTAAACGGATCGATTTCATTTAGTTTGCTTTTTAGATAGGCCGAAAACACTTAGCCTAAACTTATTTTTTAAGCAAGTTAAACGAATCGATTTGTAAACTAAAACTTGTTTACATTATTAAGCTTAAGTCTATTAATACCTCCATTTAAGACTATTAAGCTTAAGTTTTGAAGAGAAGACCAAAGACAAGGGCTTAAAAATGTCTTTTGATGTGGTTAGTTAAGCTCTTGACTAAGCTCTCTCGCAAGGTTATTCTTAAAGTTGAGGACTTACTTTTAAGGAGATTAGTTGCGTTTTAGAGAGTTTAACCTAGGTTTTAAAGAGATCAATTTCTATATATTTGACCCATACTCTAAAGAAATTGACGTAGGTTTAGACTTTTATATTTAAAATAGAAATTTTACTAATATGACACAACAAAAACATGAAATTTTACTTATATAAAATTTTAGATGATTTTTCTCAACTCATATAGTGTTTTTCTTGCGCTTTTTTTTTTTTCAACAAACAAAGAAAAGAAAAGAAAATATCTGCGAATATGAAAAGACAATAATAGAAAAGAAAAAGATCCACTCAAATTTTGCTTGGCTTACATTTTCCCTCTCCCTCTCCCTCTCCCTCACCTTCTCTCTCTCTCTCTCTCTCTCTCTCTGCCCGCTTCAAAGCAACTTGAAAAATCTGACCTTTATAATAAATCACTTTGTAATTGAAATTAAAGATGGCGACGGTTTTAGGTAATTATTTAACTCCATACCAGAAGGTGCGTTCAACATAATATTCACCACTTCCTAGAGGTTTTTATTTAATTTAACCGCTCAACTGTTGAAAATTTTTGTGATTCTTAGGGTTTCTTTGTAATAGTTGCTAATTGATTGATCAATCTGATGAAATTGTAGGGTTTCCGAGTTTGTTGCCGGAAAAAGGACAAAGATAGAGACAATAAGAATAATAGTAACCATTACCCTTACAAAGTCGTTGAAGTTACTCCTCCCCCCAAATGCCTCGGTGTCCGTTGTTTTCCATCTGTAAGTTCATCTTTTGTCTTACTTTTCTGTTGATGTAATGAATGCTGCCTCACAATTCCTGTTGGCTGGTCGTGTTTGTGTTTCATTTTGTGTAAATGTACAGAATCATAACATTGATAGATTATATAGTACAAATGGTCAATTTATTTCATCATCATGTCAAATCGTACTGCATCTGTGACATAGTTGTGTTGTGTGGGATAGTACCGTATATTTGTTATCCTGTTATTGCTGACACTGCCAGAGCGGTTTATAGTTGGCTGGGTTTCAGACCATGTAAAAGTGCATCTCGTCCTTTATTTGTCCTTGCCTATGATATATTTTCAATGCTGGTTACACTTTGTATCTTTTGCTCGGACATGACAGTTTGTAAGTAGTAAATGCATGGTAAATTGTCATTAGCAATGGTTCAGTAGGATATCAAATTGAGACGGGGATGGTAGTCATTTGTGAATAGTATCAGTGGCAGGTTTTACATGTATTAGAATGCATATCCTACTAATTTGGGGAGCTGCAAGCTAATTATGGCTCTAGGTGCTGTCTGTTTCATTTTTTGTATTTCTATTTATGTAGAAGGTGGTGATTTTATGACCAATGATCAAATTGGTGTGGTGGGTGTGAGGTTCTACTCAATTAACTTTAACAAGTTTGGAATTTGATGTTGATCATAGTGTTTTTAATGTTATTGTCTTCTTGATGATTGGAAGTTTCAAATATGTAGTGAGAATATGTGGAGGATATTGAATGGCTTGTTATACCAGGGATTGAAATTCAAAGGATTCTTTGGGCATAGACTTGGTGAGTTGATATTACACAAGGATGCATGGGTTGTGGGTGCAGTTAACGAGCAAGAGGAAGATGGAAAAATGCCTGAGTTTGTGATTGTTAGAAGTGAGGAGAGACTTCAGGAAAATGTTTTGATGTTCTAGCTCTCTTCACTTTCTCCTGCTGACCTGTGTCAAAATCTTCACTTTCACTTGCTTTTGACTATTCTGCACAATAAGGGAATGTAAACGACAAAGAATAACATAAGGTCCAGTTTCTTTGTAACATACTTGACAGATACCATATCACAGTTTTTCAGCTTGTCCATCTCCAAATTTTGAGGTATTTGTGTTTTCATGTTATTGTTGAAGTAAAGATATTTCTTTGAAAGGAATTGGAACCATGGAAACAGTGCATTCCTCTTCTAATTTCAGTTGATAATCTAACCTTGTGTGGGTCTTTAGAGAGAGGGTGGCACTGAATATGTTCTTAGTAATATAAAATTCCTAGTAATTGACAAAAAAGAAATAATTAAATTACCAAAAAAGAAAAAATAGTTGCCCAGTGCTGAAAAATTTTCAACAATGAACAATGTTTATCACATAGGAAGTTTTAGGACAAGATCTACATGTGTAGACCAGGAGATATTGAAGCTGTGTCAACTATTTGTATTGCACCTATTATAACCAACCAGGGAGAAAGTATAGAAGAACATGGGGTAGTAATTCCATATTGATCATCTATGAGAAATTATTTATGAAATGGCTCAATTATGTATCTCATATATATATATATATCAATACAGATATTTTTCTGTACATTGTCATGTAAAATCTAGAGTACATGAGTTTTTACCCTCCACCTTAATAAATCTAACCCGTAGAAAATGGCCATAATGTCTTCAATGTCATGAAGCAAATAGATCTGTAAATTATTTTCAAAGCAAAGAGTTTGGATGGGCATCATGCTACTCCAACGGTATTTTAAATTTAGAGTTGATAGTGTGAGTAAAATGTATCTTACAAGTGATTTAGGGGGATGGAGAAGACTTTACTAGAATGAAGTTGATGCCCACCATTCAGTTTGGCATTCTCTAACAATTGTTATTTGCATATATTTTTATCACACAACTGCAGCAGATTTTTATGTAATTCTAGACTAAACATTCAACCTTCTTTGTAAAAATGTTTAATTGAGGGATTGGCATTTTTTAAGCTGAAATGCTTGCCGATCCTGACTTGCTCCTTAGCCAATTTGCTGTAACAGCCTTTCTATTTAATGGAAGGTTCGCATTGAATAATTAAAAAAGTCATATGGATGGTTAGTGACTTTTGAGCTTAAATTGCTTACTTAACTATGGTGCTTGTGCTTCTTGTCCATATGGCTTTTGTAAGCTTGAGAAATTTTGATACATAGTCACAAAAAACTTTGTTCACTATACATAGTTTGATTGGTGTGCTGGAATAGTGAGAAGCTTAGTGAGTCTAAAAGTGAAAATATAACTTTCTGGATTAAATTTGAGTCTGGAGTATGGAGCAGTTAGTCTAACCAGGCTTAATCATGCAATCTCGGCCTTCCTTGATTAGGGAATTTCAACAAGACATCACTATCTAGGACTACTTTATTGGGTTGTTTTGGTTGGCATAGGATGGGGACATTGCATCTCCTTTCTCTTTCATGATAAGCCCTCTTCATAAGCAATGCTTTTGTTAAGAATTATTGAATGCTGTAGTCCCAATCTGTTTAGGTATAAAGGTAGATTGTCCCACTTGTAATATCTGTTGAAAGAGTAGCTGTTGCCTGTTATTTGTTATAGTGAAAAGCAGAGTTGTTTTTGGATTCTTTTTCTGAAGCTTTATCATCTTTTCCTTAAATTAGAAAGTGACCAACTGAATGCTTCTCCAAGGTGCATTACCCACTGTAGAAACCGTCTTTCTGCTGCCACAGTTTTCCTTTTGTGAATTTTCTTTTCCCTTTACATATAATTCTAAATAAGTGATAGAACTACTTCAAATTGTCTCTGTGTAACAATTGTGTTGTTTTGCTTGTCGTTAGTTAGCATTACTCTGGTATCTGCGTCTTTTTTACCTCGTTTGAACGAGTACAAACATTTGTGTCTGTTATTCTCGGTTCTCCTTGTCTTATTCTTTTTCTTCCAATTTACCATGCAGAACTTGCAGTGTGGAGAGAGCGTGACAATCGAGGGGCAGGCGTATACCATCTCAGCTGTGACTCATAGGTACCAGCTTCGGAAGGGAAAGTATGAGCCCAGTGAGAAGAGATTAGATGTCTTGTCCACTGGAAGATACATATTAAATCTGTATCTAGAAAACTTGCTTGATAAATCTTGAACTTAACTTCTGATTTTAAGTGAGTTGTGGTATGTCCAGCTTCCAATCACATATTCCATTGTATATCATTTTCACTATTGAGCTGTGGTGGGTCCGTGTAGTAGGGAGGAAGATTGGAGCAGCCATGAAATCTACAAATTTGCCAAAATCAGCCTGTATTTCGACGGTCCTCGATTGGATGTACATTAACAGTATTACTAATGTTTCTATATATAACCACTTACATCGGCCTACTTAGGTGGGCAACGTTGAACTACTATCTTAATATCTTCATGATTAGAGGGAGTGCATTATTGTGGAGGCAATAGAGCGATTTTTCTAATAGTTTTTCTCTAAAATTCTCTGAATTTGATGAGGTTTCATTTTAATTTGAATGTCTTATTCGGTTCCATTGTTAAGTTTTCTATGGCCATCTCTTAACCTGAGAGTTTCTTAAAATGCTACACAAACATTTGGAGGAATTATCCTTCAAGAGCTTATCCGATGTTTTTTCCCTAAGAAACTCATCATTTGGATTAGAACATTAATCCCTGCTTAGGAATACTTGTTAACGCACCAAAGGGATAATCTTTTTACATTTCCACGAACCTGAGTTCATTTTATCACACTGGAGAAGAAAAGCCTTGCCTGTAATAATAAAATCAATGGGAGATCCTTTATACTGAAGGGTTTCACTTCAACCCTTCAAGGAACTGGTTTAAAAACGACCTGACATGACTTAATTAGGTTCATCGGATTAGATGTCCTATGATGCTAATCAAATCCTTCCCTTAGGACATAATATAAAGTTCTGGCCCACTGCCATCCATATGGTGCATGAAAGGGTTCCTGATTGTTAAAAGACATTAGGAGTAGCTGTTTTATGTGCTATGGCATGCACATTACTAGTGGATTATTTGATTAGCCACAACATCTGAAAAGGGTCAGTTTCTCTGCTTAAGATCTAAGATGGGAATAAGCTGCTTAGTAGAATAGAATCATTTCACATATATAATTAAAAAGAAAAAAGAAAAAGGAAAACTAAAATTAGGTAGATAATTCAACCATACACAAAGACAAAGATCAACTGAACTGAGCCATCAAAGGTTCTGGCAAATCTCTAACCATAAATATATAATGCATCACATCACATGCATCCTCATGTCAGAAATCATATGTTCGGTTTGGTAAAGATATGTATATATTTCCGAATTATATATCCCCACATGTAGGGCCGAACTTCCTTCTATTTGGATCCTGTTAAGGGGTATTGGCATATCCAGGCACTTATTGAGGTTTCGAGAAGGAACGTTTTTTAAGAAAAAAATATGTGCATGAAAAATGGGGTAAAAAAGCAGGTAGAATGAATTATAGGTAGAATTAACTACATCTTCTATTAGTTTTATATATATATATATATAAGAAAACGCAAACAACTTAATGTCATGTTATTTTGTATACAAACGTCAAAATTCTACATATTAATAGATTAATGAAAGATGCATCCATATATAGGTGTGATAGTTTGCATCTACCTTATTTTTGGAAGAGAAAAATGTTCTTTTTGTTTGGTTTTTGAACATATATTCGTTAATGCTCTTCTCAATATATATATATATATATATATATGATATTTTTCATTTTCTACTTATGCATAACAATGGGCACAAGAAAATTTGTCATGTAGATTCAGGCCACGTCCCACATGGATGGTTGGTTTTTTATTTCCAGACCACGTAGACGGTGGAAGTTGACGATTTAAGTCTAAAAGAGGGGTAAGGGTAGTTTTAGCATTGACGGATTGTCGACCTAGAATGATGTATGGCATAGCCATATCGTGTTCGTGTACGATGCAAATGCATTATTGATAATGATTGTTAGAAGACATGTTTTCTCAATAAATGGGGTGTGTGCTGTCCCACAAGACCACTGCTGGGGTCCTTTGTCTTCTACCAAACTCATCATTACACGTGTTACAATCTGAGCATGCCCTACATGCACTATAACCTAGGGCCTAATCTTTTCTTTTTCCCCCATTAAACAATCTTCCTACCCACTCCAATCTCCATCCTCCGCAAGATAATCTGTCACACATATGGCATAAATCATTATTGGCAATTACAAATTAGCAACACCATCTTTTAATGTTCCGAAGAAGGGAAAGAATGAAGAAAGAAACAAAAATAAAGCTTTAAAATATATATATATATATATATATATATATATTTGAGAAATGAGTGTAAAAGAGAAAACTTTTCTTTAAGCCCATAAAAACTATTCCATCTCTATTTGAAAAGAATTAAAAGAAATTAACGTAAAATACCATCTTATTTTCAAAAGTAGAAAGTACACTTTAAAGTTTTAGGAATTTTAATGACATTTTAATAAAATAAAACATCATATCACTAATTTTTTTCTCCACTTTCCTTCTTTCTTTTCTTCTGCTAACTTATAGTTTTTTCCCAGATGATCAATCCTTTCTAATATATTATTTTCACTTTCTTTTTCTTGTAATTTTTTCTTACTTTCCAAACATAGTGTAAAGATCGTAACAAAATCTTTAAATTACCACATTAGCATTTTAAAGACCTTTATACTTGATTCAAAGTTCTTGACAAAAGGTCTTTAAGATTTGTTTAAATTATTTATAAACTTAAAATACAAAATTTAAACAAAAGTAACAATAAATAGTAGAAAAAAAAATAAATAAAAAGGAGCCCTTTGACAAAAATCCCAAAGGGAAAAGACCAACTATTATTGCATAAAGACCGCAAAATGAGAATCCTTCATGTTGAAAAGGGGGGTCAAGAACCTCTATTAAAGATAATCAAGAAGCTCTTTAGGGCTCTTTTTAATATATACTAAATAAATTAGAATAATAAGAAAAAGTTTTGAATTGTGTCTAGACAGCAATATTATAGCTAATTTGTAGAAACATATGATTTCTTTCTGTATGATAGGTTATTTAGCAACTAATTATGTATAACAAGCATGTTTGTTAGTTCTCATGAAGCATGAATCAATAACATGTAGAGAAATATTGTAAAGAGAAGCGTAGGAGGATAAATAGCTAAACTCAAAATTTCAAAGTACATATGTAATAATAGATCGAATCTACAATTCTTAATGCGTTCTAGATTCCTTCTTGATCTCTTCATTAGTTTGATCTTTTGTTAGGTCATTACTATAAAGCATTGACATTTCTTTGAAACTTACCCCCAACTTCAAATGTTGAAAATGAGAAGATAGATCTCTTATTTATAGAAATTAGAGATCAGTCTCGACCTTTGGATGATCTTGAGATAGTTGAGATTGACCATTGTTTTTGTTGATGGACATACAAGATTCAAGCTTTCTTTTTTTATATAACAACGGGTTTTGCATTAGGCTTGGACGAACTTAGGCTAAGTTAGGCCTACAATTTCATAAAACTTATGAGTAAGCCAAGCCTAACTCATTCATATTATAAGTTTATCTCCATTTAAACAGAAGACTAAGACTTATAATACCATAAGAAGCCTAACAAAGCTTGAAAGGCCTCTTTCAAGCCTTTATTTTTTTTTTTACCTTTAAGAATACTGAGTAAAGATGAGAGTAGGTGAGCTGATTCGGTATTCATTTTTCCAATCCTATCAAGACAAATCTTTCTTAAACATAAATTGGGCTCGATTCCATAAGTATTTTCACTAACTCGAGAAATTACTTTAGGGCATTATATTAGGCTAAAGATCCAATTATTTAATAGCTATCTTCACTTTTCAATACTAGAAAAGAAAATATCTCCTCGATCACCTTTGCTTGTCGATTAGGGATTGTATGTATAAAAAAAATCTTTTGACTATTTTTTAGATTTTAGAGGGGAAAAAAAGTTTCTTTTTTGATTCACATCACTCTTACTTGGAGTTTAGTACAAAGAGAAGTACATTCGATTGCCAAATAAGTTACATAAGTTGCTAATTTTCTCTTTTAATTTTGAAGTTCAGTTTTTGCCATGCAAAAGACATAATTGTAAATTTGATTTTTACTTTATTACCCAAAAAGATTTTGATTTTTATTTATTATTTAATAATTTTGTTTTTCACTTTCAATACTTTCACTTATCTCTTCAATCGAAATTATTAAACTTGAACATTTACTTCCAACACGTTCATTTTTCTCTCTTTAATTTGAAGAAGTTTAAAACATAATATTTTTTCTTTCTACTTTTAATCCTTTCAAAAAAATTTTAATCCAAACAAAGGGATCCTTTTTGATTGAGAGAAATGAGAGTTAATGATTTGAGAGGAAAGACAAGCTAAACTTTTAAACTAACCTTTTTATTGAAAGAAAATATGAAGAATGATTTTTGAATGAAAACTTCTTTTGCTAGACTCACGTTTCTTTTTTTCTTAAATTTTAAGAGAATTGAAAAAAAAAATTATAATTGAGACTATTGTAACTTAGTAAAATCACTTTTTATTAAAATAAATCAATGTTTGAATTTTCTCTTTTTTAGTTGTAACTGATTGAAAAAAAATAAAATAAAATAAAAATGATAAGATCGAATTCTTAACCTCGAGAATATTAGCTAGAAGGGAACTAGATACTTATAAATAATATGGAAACACGTGAAAATTAGTACTTTAAACTCTCGATGGGTGTCCCCATAAAATTCGGACAATTCAATTAATAGAGAAGGGATCATTAACCATCTCTTGTTGTTTTATAACTTTTTCGGCATGAAAGCACTGAGCCTGTTGAAACCCTTCACCACCATCTGATTGGGTGAAAATGGTTAAAAGGTCAATGCAGGCAGTTCTTTCTAATCTCAGTGGGACCCACATTAAAAACCAAAAAAGCAAAGTGTGTCTGTCATCATGAAAACTCCCTAACTACCATCTCTCATATTGCTTTTTTGGGGTGATAATCGACTCCACGACACTATACACTCCCCCTCCCTCAGAAAAAGAACTTGTGTGGGCCCCAACTTTACACAGCCGGAGACCCATGTTGTAGGACCCACCTGTCTAAATTATTAATAAATATGCCCTGACCATTATTAAGTGAAATTAAATTAATTTATACATAACCTATAGTGCACCTCCACAAGAGTAATCGTTTTCATGTCCAAATTGCATAATTATAGGCCATAACTTGCCACATGGTAACCGAATTTAGAGGCTTTAATAGAATAGCCTAAACTTAAATACATCTTCTATTGATTCTTTTAAATACATATAAAAAAAGAGACTCGTATACTGTTTTAATTTTATTCTTTTATGGGTAGTTTATGATATCCAACTAATTATAAGTGTATCTTATGATGCTTATCTTCTACTAAAAAAATATTCTTTTATTAAGATATGAGTAAGACATTTATGAAGAGATTAATGAAGAGGCTTTTTATGTTGTTCGATATTTATTACATACTTTGTGAAAAGTAAGTATATGAAAAGGTGATATTTCATGAGTTAAACCTCACATGAATTGTAAGAAAATATTAGTTCTTATTAGTGGTTTATAAGGATAAGATAGTAAATACTAAATCAACACTAGTTTTGATCTATTGAGTTACTTTTTGTCTTAGCTATTGATTATTTTTAAGCTAAAGCATTATGAAAAGATAAAGATAACAAGCAAAATTTCGATATTTTATAGCTACATTCGGAACACCTGTTCTAGATGCCTTTGGTTAAAAGGGACTTCTAATAGCTTGCTTAAATTTGTTTTACTTTTCGAAAAATTATGTTTGAAGTTATATTAAGCCTAAACATTGTTGCACTTACCCTTCTGTTGGTAGGGATCAGAACTTGGATGGGCCTTCTAAAAAGTGTAAGTAGGCGTACAAAATAGCACATAGTAAGAGGCGTTATCTAATGTAGTTATTTTAATAATTAAGTTATTATAGTGAAGCAAATCAACAACAGGATGATGATAGAAAGAGTATGAGTATGTGTGTATATAGATGTTTTACCAGGAGAATCACCCCTATTTATAGACTTTAGTGGAGGTTTGATGACATCTAAGAAAGTTTGGTGATGCGTCTCTGGGGTTGGACACATAGAGGGGCATCACAACAAATAAAAAAAGCAAATAAAATGGGGGTTTTAACAAATTCGTAAGCTATCAAGCTGAATATGATGCACCAACAAGATCCAACACGGCCTAAACTCGCCAAATATGACACACCGATTCGAGTAATAGGGTTATTCTCTACAATCCTTGCTAAAGAGATTGATAAGAGCGAAAAGAGGAAAGTTTTTTAAGAAAAAAGTCTTAAGGGTTTTTCATTAAAATATCAAAGTCTATCTAAAACCCTATATAAGTGTTCTATTTATACAAAGTGGTAAAGTTGTAAATAAATAAAATGACTAAGAATGCCCTAGTGGCGATTCTGTAAATATAAGATAGATACGAGGCTAATTATAAGTAAAATACAAGAAATAAAAAATCCAATTACATAAGTAAAATAGATAGCCAAGTGAGATCTTCGAATGATGGGCTAATGTTGGATTTTGAAGAGTCATTGAAGACCTAGAGCTTTAGCCTAGGTGGACTTGAGCTTCTAGACAATTTGTCTTACTTGAAGCCGATCTAATATGCCCGTAGCCGACCTAACGTTGCTAGGGCTGACCTCGAATAGTAGGATCGACCTAACATGGGAATAGCTGACTTGTTTTAGTCTAACCTGGTATGGGCAAGCAAGTATGGAATAGTTGAATAGTCTTAGCATACCGAGTAGGTTTTAGCTGAATAGACTATGGCGAGCTTATCGATCTTGGCAAAGCAAAGCGAATGGTTAGAGCAGGACAGAGCTGTTAGACCAGGGTAGATCACACCTAAGTAGACCTGAAAGGGTAGAGTAGACCCTACTAGAGTAGGGCAGGGTGAATCTAGTACAGTAAGGAAGACTTGGCAAAACAGGGAACAAATAGTAAGTTAGGATAAAACTTGTAGAGTACGTCGAGTCTTTCGATATTCCCAGAGTTTATAAATAAGTCTGTAGGAGAGCTTGGTTTAGATAGAGTAAGGCGTATTCAACTTTACAATCCACGTCATCGGATTGGTACCTAGAATCCTATCATTTGGATAAGGTTGAATCTAGCTAGATAAGGAAAGCATGTCTTTAGATGACGATAGATCCCAAGGAATCTGAGGAAGGGGTTTAACCGTTGACTTTCCTTTCAAATGATAGTCATTAGTTTCATGTAGGGCTTTGATCCTAATTGAGCTCCTGGCTAAACATGCTACCTGTTTAAGGTCATGAACACTCTTGGAGTAGGTGGTCTAGAACTTCAGTAGACAAATTCAAGCTAAGAAGAGCACTAGTCTTCGGCAAAAGCTCTATTGGAGGATTTGGAGGCTTTAAATAGGTTAGTCATGGGCTTAAACAAATCAACCCAAGACTTAAGGTAAGTTTGTCTCCAAGAAGCCCATGTCTAAATTTTCTATCAACAAACATGATCTATATTTTGATTAGCATGAGAAATGATTTGATTAATGAGCTAACTAAATTGAGTCAATTGTACATTTCAACATATCAAATTTGATTATCCTAGAATTAGTTTAGAACAATGAGTCCATTGTTTCAAATGATATTATAGGGTTTAGCTTAGATAATTGGATAACTTGAATTTTTACAAAACCCTACTGTAAATGTAGTTTGAGTAAGTGACTAAATCTCTTACAATTCACATACAAATTAATTAATGCTCTTTCACAATGAACCAAAGGAAAAGGGTTTTGACACAAGATAGGCCTAATATGAGATTAACTTGTCATATGATGATTACAAATTTACCTGAGTAGCTAACACATCGCATTAGGGCTCCATTATAACACGAGAATAAATTATAATTTATATATAGGTGGGGCTTTTGTTTGTTGAGAATTAGACTACTTTTGGACAAATACGATTTTCTTTGTCCATTTTGTTAACGATTTTATCTTAATGAAAGGCAACCCAAGAGATTTGTATATAAGGTTAAATGTTGGTTTTCCAAGATGATCAAACATAACCATGTAAAACTTTAAGGGTAAGGATAGAAAATAAAATAATATAAAGTAAACTAACATCCATGTGTTCAAGAAAGTAGGCTCTAATGCTTTTACTATTCTTCTATTCTTGTTCTTCCTTTAGCCATCTTTATATAAGGTTTTTGACATAAAAGATCTAGGTTAAGGATTTCCCCATGAAATACTTGTGGAATAAATAAATTGGGTCCCTTAAATAATGACCAATCCTTAGTTAAGGATTTAGGCACAAGTACTTTATCTACTTCATATTATATTGGTGTAAAAGTAATTATAACATGCAACCCATTAAAAGGTTAAAAATGTTAAAGAATTTTCTTTTAGGAGCTCTATGAATAAAGTGAAAGAGGGGATATTATTAGGTGAAATCAGGTCCGAACAACTTCATATGAAGTCACAGTTATAAATGTAGTACAAAGCATGTTGATTCTAGTAACATATTACATTATCAAAATCTATATATTTGTACCAAAATCTACATGTTTGTACCACAGTGATAATTGCGACTTCATATGCAATAACTTCACTTGATAATTTTCAGTAATGGAGTCCTTAAAAGAAAGAGCCTTTAAGTTGCTTATATATTATTTTAAGGATCTCATGGAAGTCACTAGAGCATCTTTATTAAAGATACTATATACAAAATCCTAAATCCTAGGCTAGGAAACTTAAAGAAAGGAACTTCAACCATTAAATTAATGGATGCTTAATATTTGGGAGTTGCATTGATGAACAATGTAGGTTGAGATTTTTCTAGATTTAATAATAAAATATGTTATAGGACCAACAAAAGTTTAAAAAATTGTTAAGGAATTCCTATAGACGATTTTAAAAATAAAGTGAAGAGGTTTATGTGAGGGACAATTCTTTAAGATTTTTTTAGGTAATGTCAGTATTTTTCTTTTATATATATATATAAAAGAGAATGTACAAAAAGCATCTAAGTTTTGGATCTATAACCAAGATACAAAAGGGTTATTAGATCGAAACTTAGCTAGTGTAGATGAGAATTATACATGGTGGACAAAAATCTAACTAGGAGAAAAACCTATATAGAACAAAATCTTCTTAGCTAAAGTCAAAGGTGAAGAGAAGAGATCTCCCAACCTAAAACTATTTCTCTCTTTCTAAAGAAAATAAAAGACAACTGAAAGTATCCTTCTTCTATGAGAATCAAAAAAGCGTCCAAAATGCATCACCACTTCATTCATCGATCCTGTTGTATGAATATCCAAACTTTAAACATGATAAAACTCCTGTATTTCCCTCCATACCATCGTAGTCACTTCACACTTAGCAAACAAGTGTAGGTGGGATTCTTCCTCTCTATTACATAGCAAATAGCAATTCCTGTAAATGATGCCCCAATGTAATATATTGTCTTGAGTATATAGCCTCCCTTGGATTGCCAGTCATAATATGAAGGAGTGGAGTGGAATGTTTGTTTTGTTCCAAATGATTTTAAACCATTGTACCTTTACATGAGACCATCGTATGGTGTTATATGCTTCATGAATTGAGAAAGATGCTGCTAGTTTATTCTTCCAAATAAGCTTATCGACCTATCTAAGTTTGGAGAGCAAAATGGAGAAAGATGATATTTGATACATTGCCAAGTATCCCTTGTTGGCTAACACCACCCATTGTTGTTGATAATGGAACTAACTTTAGCTTCTTTTGGCTGGCCTATGTTATATATAGTTCTCTCTCTCAATCAAGATGCAAGGGGCCTTTAGGGTGCCAATTGTCGTATTATAAGGATATTCTTTGCCCATTTACAACCTTCTATTGAGAAAGGGGACCAATCCAATTCCTTACTTGCAAAAGTTTGAGCGATGTCCAAAAGCTTTGAGCGAGTTTAGCTATTGACCAAAATTTTCTTCCTTTTAAGACTTCATGCTTTACCCATTTCAACCATAGAGAGCCATCCTCATCTGAACATATGTTCCAAATATGTTTAATTTGAGCAACTTTTTTCCACAATAAGAGATCCAAGATACCTAACCCTCCCTCCTCTTTAGGTCGGCATACATCTTCCCATGCCACTTTAGCTTTTGCCTTTGATTCATTATTTCCATTCCATAAAAATCTTCTCATTTTGGATGTGAGCTCCTTAAGATTACTTTTAAGCAGTAGAAAAGTAGATGACCAATATACTTATAAGGAGAATAGGATACTCTTGACAAGTTGAAGTATCTTAGCATAGGAAAGGGCTTCGGAATTCTAATGATTAATATGGCTTGAGAACCAATGCACTAGAATTTTGCAATCATTCTTTAATAGCCTGGATGATATTAGGGGAACTCCTAAATACTTTATAGGCAATGATACTTGTGGAAATCCCAAACAATTCAAAATGTACTCCTTTTTGTCAATCCCCACACTTTTGAAAAATGCAAAACTTTTGGTAGGATTACACTTTAGCCTTAAGTGCTTGAAAAAACCATTAAGGCATTCCTTAATTTGCTCGATAGAAGTTCAGTCCCCTCTTGACAAAATTGTGAGATCATACGCAAAACACAAATGTGTAAGCTTATCTCTTTTATACCTCCAATGATACTTAAAACTTGGCTTATCGTCAAGTTCCCTAAAGAAACATGACAATACTTCCATGACTAATACAAACAGTATGGAAAGAGGGGGTCAACTTACTTGAGGCTACGTGAGCTAGAAAAGTAGCCAGCCAATTTACCATTTACACAAATTGAGAATTTTAGTGTACAAACACACTCCATGATCCAAGTGACAAAGTAGGGACGGAATCTCATAGTCAACAATATCTATCTTAAGAAAGACCAATTGACATAATGATATGCCTTCATGATATCAACTTTAAGAGCACATCTAAATCCATGAGCATCTCTATGATAGCCATTTAATAGTCCTTAGGCCATTAGGATATTATCTACAATACATCTTCATTTGATAAAAGTTGACTATTCCCTACCAACTACACTAGCAATAACTGATTTGAGATGATCAGCTAATATTTTAGAGATGCATTTATACAATGTGTTACAACGAGCAATCGATCTAAAATCAACAAAAAATTCAAGGGAGTCTACCTTAGGAACTAAGTTCAAGTATGTAGAGTTGATGGACTTTAGCATTTTACCTATTGCAAAGAAATATTTGATGGCCATAGAAACATCCTTACCTGCTCTATCCTGGGTGTATCTAAAGAAGTTTGCATTATACCCATCCAAACCTAATCACTTGTCCCTTACCAAAGACCACATAACTTCCTTAACATCTTCATCTAACACAGGCCTGGTGAGGAGAAGAGAATCTAAATGATTAAGCTTGTTTTTTATGAGACAATGTAAAAGGGCCCATTAAGCTATGTCCCATAGCACACCTGAGAGCAAATTGCTAAAATAAGATACTGCTGCTTCTTGTATACGTTGCTTCCTTTCAATTCTTGTTCCATCCTCAACTTTTAAGGAATGAATGTCATTTCTAATAGTTTTTTTTTTATTTTAAGGATCTAAAGAAAAAATTTGGAGTTCTTATCTCCCAATTTGAGCCACGTACCCCTCAACTTTTGGCGCAAGAAAGACTCATTTGCTGTTCGTTTCAAGTAATATTCCTCAAAAAGCTTCTTATCAACCCTACCCACCCCCCCCCCCCCCCCCCCAATCAACATTGGGAAGGTGCTGTCTATTTATCAATTGCTTCTCCTCTAACTTACGTTTAGCCTTTAGTACCTTTGTAGATATGTTGGAGAATGATTCACGATTAAGTTTCCTCAATTCATGTTTCAACCACACAGTACATGGGAGTGCCTTCAACTTGACTATCCCATACTTTTTTAACTATAGGAATAAAGTTGGGCTAGTCTTTCGAAAATTAAAAAATCTAAAGGGAACTTTCCTTAAAGATGCATTTGTGTCCATAGAGACAATAAGAGGACTATGGTCCAAAACTTCTAGTAGTGCAACTTAAACATGCATCGCTGGGAATGCTTAGAGCTAGAGAAGGTTAATAAGGGCACAATCTAATCTTTTAGAGTAAAGATTTGATGAACATTTGTTTGTCTAAGTATATAGAGGATCACTCGTACTAGCTTCTTCCAAATCCACTTTGTAACAAAACTCATTAAATTGCTCCATGCCTGTAGATAGGAATTCATTTCCTCTCATTTTTTCTTCTATTGTTCTACATTCATTAAAATCACCAAGAATCATCCAAGGCCCATTAAATGTCTCTTTTATATGGATAAGATCGTTCTACATGGATATTCTTTCACTACTAGAATTAGCTGCATATACAAAGGTAACCCAACACCATGTGTAGCCGCTCAATCTCTGACATTTATAATGGATAAATTGATGTTGAGAGCTCAGAATCTAGACTGACCACAACAACAGTTCCATGCAACCCATATTTTACTGCTAGGATGTTGCTCCTTTTGCTAAGATGGGAGAATTCTTGAACAAACCACTGATGCTTTTTGTTGCTTGACTTTAGGATTCATAATTCCACAAAAGGAAGTGTTATGATCAAAACAAAGGTCTCTAATTTCCTTAGTTTTAAGTGTGTCATTAAAACCTCTTATGTTCCATGAAACTAACATAATTTATTTACAATGATAAGAAAAGGAAAGTATAAGAGAAAGAACTAGGGTAAGGACCTTAGTTATATACATGACTGGAATCTTATCCAGTCAACTCTTCTTGATCCTTTTTCTGTCTAATCTTTTTCTTCTTAGTCACCTTACTTTAATAAGATTTTTCTTCCTCCATTGCTATAGTAGGTTGTTGCAAAGCTTCTTGAGAGTCCGGAACATGGGATGAGTATGAATCATTCGATTCTTGTGATGTGTTGTTTGGATTAACCTCATGTATATTATCCTTTAGTGTGGATGGCTTTCCCAACAGAAGCAGCCTTCCTAGACTCAAATTATTCTTGTCTTCCTAGGTTGCTTACTTAGCAACATCTTTACCTTTCTTTGGAGTTTGGGACAATATGGGAGGATGTTAGGCATGTTCAGTTTCTTTGATAATAACACCACTACCTCCCTTACTCCTCATAAGTACACTCTCGCTATTTCTCTAACAACTACACTCAAGTTCTTCTCCGGTTATTCTTTAGTGCACTCTTTTGAGCCATTCTCTTGAAACTAACCTCTATCACCATATTTGGTTGTGTTGTAGCCAAATATTTTACATCTTGAGTAGCTAGGTGGCATTCAACATCCATCGTAGCTAAAAAACCATCTAATTTTCTCATAGCAAAACTTAGTGGTAGGTTTGTACCAACTTCTACTTCAATTGAGGCTCTAACAAAACGTATTCTTTCATTCTTAACCGATACAAGGTCCACTTGGAGAGGACGCCCAATAGCACTAATGACATAGCTTATACCTTCTCTATAGAGATAATGCATGGGAACTCCCCATGATCTAACCAAATAGGAAGCTTCTTAGGGTAAATATGATCATAGTTTTCTCTCATATTCCATTTCTCCAAGATGATGAGTTGCTTGGAAAAATACCAAGGTTGTCCTAAAATCTTGCAAAGAGAAAATTTGTCTTTGAATTTGAAGAAAAAATATCCATTACCATTCGTAAGGACCTTTAACAAACCTTTGTCTTTTTACCTAACAACAGTCATCTTCTGAATTGAAAGAAAGGAAAGAACTTTTCTAAGGAAATATCCCATTGTGTGTCGCCATATCTTTTCCCTTAGTTGAGCAACAAATGCTAATGACTCAATACATATAATGTCACCATCGCATTTAAGAGGATAGAATTCCAAAGATACGTCCACTAGAGGCGTAGAATCTTAGTTGGTTTGGTTATTAGAAACCACATGGACAAAAGAAGGTAGTTTTAGGGGATGGTCGTTTCTGGTTTCGTTTTTATAAAGGAAAGCCTTCAACGGGGGAAGATATATCTATACCTTTTTTCTCTTAAATAAGCTTTTTCTTTATTTGATATGCTACCTCAGCCATTGCTTTAATGGTGAACTCATTAGTTGAGCTAGATGAATTATTTGAAAGGGTAACCTGGTCTGCATCTTTCCTTTTCATGGTTTTGGAGATAGAGCTAAGAGGAGGAAAGTCTTCTTAACCTCTAGCAGCTATGTCAGAGGTTCAACCTTGTTTATCTCGAACATCTTACCCATCCTAATGCAGCTTTTCTTCAAACCAAAAACTATTTGAGGAAGAACTTCTTTTTAAGTCTATGAGGCTTTCTGACTAGCCTTTGCATCTACATAGAGGCTCACTAATGTTATTTGGACAAAGAGGACGTCTTTTTTTGGTTACCCTGATTAGGGAGGGAAGTAATAGAAATAGCAAGAGTTTTTGCATTTAAAGCCTTGAAAGAAACTTTGTTGATCCTCTTAACAAAAGTCTTCATAGAGGAGAAACACTACTGAACTAAATAAAATGAACAACAAGCTAAAAATCATGCTAAAGAAAACCACATGGTAAAAACCAAATAGAAAAAAAAAAAAAAGCAAGGAGAGAGGGAGTAAAGAGACGAAGGTGAGAGGGGGAAGGAGAGGGAAGAGAGGGAAAGAGGAGGATGAAGGGAAAAAGGAAGGTGTTAGGCATGAGGACAAAGGCTTAGGCTAGAGAGGATTTTCTCTCTTTACATGTTAAAGAGAGAGTTTTGAGTTAAAAATAGGATTAACAATTCTTTAAGATACTAAATAGTAGTATAAAAACTTTTGTAATAAACTCACCAAGAAGAATACTCTATGAGATACAATGAGCAAATACCATTAATTGGTGCAATTGCTAAACCTTTGATGATTATTGTTGGTTTATGATTTTGCAGTATAATCTTTTCATCAATTTAATTACAGAAAAATAGTTAAAATTTAAAATTTTTCCTCTAAAATTAGATTTTGGGGACAACGCTATTAAGGTGTAAACAAGCTAAGTGGTTTTGTCTTCTTCTTTTTTTTCTTTTTTCCCCAACAAGCCAACCAATTTGCATATCAAACTTTATTCTTATTTACTAGACGGTGTTGAACCTAGAGTTCATTATTTGATTTTGATAAGAACAAAATAAAAAGTGTATAATTAAACATATTGATTCTGATGAAAACAAAATAAAAAGTATATATCTAAACATATTGTTTTTGAAGAGAATAAAACAAGTGGATGATTAAATTAAGTATTATTTGATTATATTGAGGTAATCGAATAAATTTGCTTAATGATTAAATATATCAATTATCTCTACAAGAAATTTAATTTTTTGAGTGGTGATCAAATAATGTTGAAGTTAGATTGAAAAGTGTAATTGTTTATTATGTGTTAAAGTATTTTCACGTGATATTTGGTCTACGAGGTTGACTGCTCCAGAGCACTATTAGCTTAATGGTGAAGTGGCCTATATAAGGAGATGGAATTGCTTCTTATCAAGGAACCAACATGCCAGTTCACTTGCCGGTGTTTATACTGGTTCACTTATCGGTGCAATTTGTTACCGGCTTACTGGTAATGATAAGGTACCGGTATGTCAATAAGTCTGATTCAATTAACCATTGGAGCATTTAATGTACTACAACGGGAAGAATTGAATGTGATGATATAAATGCTCAACAACTCGACCAAAAATAAGGAAGAACTGATTTTTTACTACAATATTCCAACGTTCCTTTATGCTCTTATTGTCTATTATTTTCATTGTCTCTTGTATCCTAATTTGCTAATATTTAGAAAGATTTGAAATGTAGTGCTTGTGGTTGCAAAGTATTGAGAGTTTAAAAGCACTACACCAATAATTCTTGAAATTGAGTTTTTGTGTTGTGAGTAGAGGTTATGAATTGTGTTAAGAGTTGTTAGTGTGAAATTTGTGTAATCAAGTTTATGTTTATATAGCTCTTGGAGCTTGGATTGAGAAATTAATAAAGTGATGTAAAGTTTTTAGTTAGAGGCATTATGTATTCATGGTAAATAGGGGGCAATCCAAACTTCACGTTAAATCTGGCTTGATCTTCTTTATCCCTATCTCTTTTAATTTCTAAACTTATTATTATTTTATTATTATCTTGATTATACTCATTATTGCATTTAGTACTTAATTTTAAAAAATTGCAATTTGTCCTCTATACTCGATTCACTCTCCCCTCCTCCTCTCGAGTTTAGCCTAGTATTCTTCAAACAGTTCAATACGATGATAATCATCAATACGAACTATTTCTCTCATTTATTAAGTCAAGCTTAATAATGTAAATATTCGGTTTGATAAGCTCGTAAATCCATTGTTATTAAAATTGTAAGTTAAGTGATATGATTTTAGGAGCATATGATTTTAGAAGCTTATGATTTTATGAGGTCGTTCTAAGTTAAAATTGAACAAAATTGAGTCAAGCTCAACAATGTAAATATTTGGTTTGATAAGCTCGTAAATCTATGGTTATTAAAATCATGAGTTAAGTTATATGATTTTAGGAGCTTACGAGGTTGCTCTAAGTTAAAATTGAACGAAATTGTTTAGGTATAGATTTAGTAGAATTGTAAGTTTAATGGTCCATTCATTTTACTAAATGGAATAAGGTCCTATGGAATTGCAATTCATGTGGAATGGAATAAAGTTGTACTAGATATGAATATGTATTACAATGTTCAGTTGGATGTAATGAAATTACAATTACCTTGTTCAATTAACAAAAATGCATAAAGGAATAAGTTATGAATAGATAATAACATTACCAAAATGCCCATTGTTTTACTACAGAATGATAAAGTAGATAAATTTTAAAAAAAAAACACTCAACATGTTAACAGAAAAATTCAACTCAACCCCAAATAGAAATTTATGAGCACAATCTTCTTAGATAGAAATTTACAAATAAATTGGATCTAATTAAAATGTGATTATAAATGAAAATTTACAAACACAATTTTACAAATACAAATTTACAAACAAAAATTCAAATATAATTACAAACAGAAACCTAAATTACATATAGAAATTTACAAACAACCATTAAACATGCTAGGATCGCCTTCAATTTGTCTAAGTTATATTCAATTTCATGTTGAAGGCCAATATTCTTCATTGTGAACTGGGAATCTAGATTACCTTCCGCTTGTATAAGTGTTCTAGTATGCATACCTTTTATAAAAGGTTAGAAAAATGTTGCCTGGAAAAAACAAAGTTTGATAGATAAACTAAAGAAGCACAATCTTAAACTTGTCAATTGAACTAATCATCATATGTAATGGCAAATTTAGATCTAACACTGCCATATACATTAAACATTACACCAGATAGCAAGTATAAGTAATTAGTTGTGTATTATTAGACATTGGAGATCTACAAATCATGTTATCACCAAAATATTGAAAAATAAAGAGTTATATGTCTTATAGAATAACAATAATCACAACTCATCCACTCTGGATAAGGTTATTAGTAGGGTAGTCAATGTGCTTGATAAAAGAAAGATATAAAAAAAGAAGATCATAGCATTCACAAAACAGACATTAAATAAGATACAGTAAAATGTAGACATTAAATATATGCTATTTATTTATTTTTTATTAGGTTTGAGTTTTCTTGCCGAGCCTTTGTAAGTTCAAAAACTTGACCTAAAGCGAGATAGAGTTTAGAACCCTTTCATAGAGCCCATCCTAGTCTAACCCTATAAGGTTCTTAAGGATCGGATGAGTCCAGTACCCCATAATGACTTGTCTAGTGGAATCCCTACTTATATAGGGACATTTATTTTAAGTGAGAATATTGAAGCAAATATAGATATAGAAGCCTATGGAGGAACAAAAGGTTGGAATGAAGCAAGAGTGTTAGAGGGGTAATGGGTTAATTTATGATTATTTAAATATGTTTTTACCAAATTATTAGGTTTTGTTCATCTCATTTTGATCATTTTGTAGAAAATATACATATATATATTCATGAAAAATTAAGAAAATCATGCCAATACTAAAAAAAATGTAAATAAATAAAGCAACAACTTAAAAATGTGTAATTGACGCAACCATGACTACATGTACATGATCCCTGACAACAAAAATTTTAGATTAATCAAGAATAACTTAGTAATAAGGATTAAAGTCGTAGAAAGAAGCCTTCCACAAAAAATTTTTATTATATGATTTGCCTAAAAACTCTCTTAAAAAAGCATTGAAATCATCACTCAAAAATGATACAAGATTGATAATACAAGAAGGTTATGGACTCCATTGGTGATAAGTTTCCATATCTAGTCAAATGATGTATGTCTTGAAATGAGATCTTGGTGAGGTGGTTAAGGTCGTATATAACTTGCAACATAAGCAAATGTAAGCTAAGAAGGCAGCTAAAAATGGTTTCGGCGCAACCACTCCGATACCTAAGTCAACAAAGTATAAGAGAGAAAGTATAATGTGTGTAAGAGTAAAAAAAGTTTGAGAGAATTTACTAGGAGTGTCAATCCTTTATTTATAGAGGAGTCCATAGAGTTATTTTGGGAAGGTAATGAGGATCCTAAGATCTTTTCTTTGACTCTGGATCTTGTGGAGACAATCTTAGGAACAAGCTATTGGTAGCTATTGTCTTTCCCTTTGGTCGAGTTACTCTTGCCCAATTCTTCATTCAAGCCTATGGGATGGGCCTAACTGACTTAAGCTGAGCCTAACTGACTTGGGCCTAAGGCCTTAGCTCTATGAAAAAGGTCGAATACAAGAGTACGGATAAGGTTTTAAGAGGTCAGGCAAGCTTTGAGAAGCTTAGCCCGTACTCTAGTGAGGTAGTGATAGAAATCAACCCCTTAGATCGATCATAAGAAGTTGAGCTAGAGGACTTCAAGGGTTCTTACGGAAAATATTGGCTCTAAACCATAGCCAAGACGGAGAGTCCTTTTCCAAACTGACCTCCTGTCGACCTGTCTCTCAAATCCTCACGTATGTCCAACATACTCTTATCCAGTTGCGAAGTCCTGATCTAAAAGGTAACCCAGGATAGGCTAGCTAAGCCGAGCTCTCCAACTAACCACTAGTGTCTGACTCCAATTCAGCTGACTTCCTAACCGACTGATTGGCTCCTGACCTAATCCTAATCAAGTCAGCCCTTGACTACTCGCACTTCTTGTTTCTACCTATGTTGTATTATACTCCTGACGTTTAGCCATCAAGCGACACGTATCTTCTGATTTCTCTTCTGTATTGAATATTTTTTGTCCTTTTCACCCCTTTTTAGTATGATTCATGTAACGTGATGTAAAATACCTTTTTGTCCTTTCATACATGTAAAATAACCAAAGTGAGCAAGTATACAAACCTCCACTTTCCTTGTACACAAGATCACACCCTTTTTAATACAGAAATTACTTATTTGAGCAACCTTAATGTTCTTGTTATTCAACTCTTATCTATTCCCTTTAGCAAGGTGTAGTGGTGAGTGACTCTTCAATTCGAACTGGTATCTCATATTCGTTGGATTGTAAGTTAAGTAGGATTGAGTGATGAGTCATATCCATTCAGTAGCTGCCTGGACTTTGTTAACCTTTTTCATGTTTGTTTGTTTTGCTTCATTGTAGTGCCTCTCCATGTGTTCCACCCCAGAGACACATCAGGTGGTCTTCAAGCTAGTGCTTGCCTAGATTTTAGCAAAGTTTACAAAGTTTTGAGGAGCTTGGCCTAAGCTCTTATTAGGTCAATCTAGACTTTTAAGGTCGGTCCATGCCTTAAAGAGTTTAACCTAAGATTGGGGTTCACATCTAAAATAGCTTATCAATAATATAAATGCGCTATTTAGTCATCAAAACAAAGTGTTAGTTCCTTATTTTGTGATCTTAGTCGAAAAACCTATTTTTATATCCCAAACCATAATCTTTCTCTTAAACTCTCTCTAAGGATTATGTGACTCAACATAGAGCATAGTTAGTGAGATTATAAGTAGCTCATATTTGCCAACCTTTCTAATCATATGTTCTAATCACTTAAATATATGTTAAAGGAATATCTTAGTTTAAATTTTGGTTTAGTGTTGTTGTTTGTCACTTTTGTTGGTTTAATATATCCCTTTAGATTCTGAATAGACAAAACATGTTTGGTTTAATGGGTAAAATATTTAGGGGTTTGTTTTCCTTTTGTTCATTAATAATGAATTATTTTTGTGTTCATAATGCAACTAATGGAGCTATATCAACCATTAAATAGATTAAGGAAGCAGAAACAAGATTCCTAAGATGAGTTATTAGTTTAGCACATAAGCGCACATCATACTTAAGTTCAAGATGAAAGTACCAAACCCTTGTATACGGACACAAGCAATTCTTATGAACTTTAGGTGATAGATTAATCTTATATAACATCATGTGTGATAAATTCCAAACTAATTGTAAGTCTCTTATGCCATGAGAACAAGTATTGAATGTTAAAAGCAAATTGACTAACAACAAACAACAACATTGAACCAAAATTGCAAACTAACACAACATAATAACTAAAATATAGATTTACAAATAGCCTTATAACTTGTATTGTAATCACCAATGTCATGCCATTTTCCTAGAAGGCTAAGTAATTAAAACAGTTGATTGTAGTCAAGGTAATCCAAAAGTCAAGAATTAAAAAGAGATGAAGAAGACAAATAATTTGATGAAATAATGATTTCAAACTACTGTTGTACAATAGAGCACATCAATTTATGGTGTCATGAACGGGAAATATTTATAGTTAATAAGTAGTACAAACTATATTGACATTTTTTTTCTTAACCTTTATCAGTTACATGTAAGTGTTTGCCGTTTCCGTCTTCTGTATATTTTAATTTGGCCCCTTGTTTGCTTCACACTTATAATCTCTATAACTTCCATATTGGTTAAGTTTTTCTTGAATAATACAAATGTTCAAGAATATATTAGACATGGAGCCAATGAGGGAGAAAATTAAAAAATATAGAAAATAAGATAAGCAACCATTTGTATACAATCAACACAATGAAGTGCCACAAAAAGAGATGCCAAAACTATTTGCACTATATGTTTAACTATAAATATTTTCAACACACTTGACCATAAGATTATGTGTACCATGTAGCACCAGAAATGAAATCAATGTTGCATCATAAGCATTGCTTTTTTTTTTTAATCTCTTATTAATTCTTGACTTTTTTTTAATTGGTTAGATGTTAATAAACACTATTTAATAGCTCAGGATTTCTAGAAGTACGAGAGAGAAGACACCATTTGAAGAGACCATAATAATTATTGCAATATTGATACTTTAGACAATTCACAAGATTTAAAGGTACATTAAAAATAATAATATAAGACACATCTATTAGAATTAGAGGAGCAAGTATGTGTGTACATTTGTGTTGTTAGAAAAGTAGGTATTTGTATGTAAATTTATAACAAAGAAGCAGTGTGCATTAAATAGCATGGGGAGTGAGGAGGTGTATTATTTTAGAGTTTGTGGGTGATTGTATTAAGGGAGAAGTTGATGGGATGGGAGAGTGCAGGAGAAAATGGAGACAATTGATTGTTTTTTTTTTTTTGTATTTTTCTTCCCCTTTTTAAGGCTATTTGATGGAACCAACTTCACAGGTCAAGTCAGTAAGTTCCTAACCTATCAGACCGACTTTGAGTCAATTTCAAATCATGAACCAACTAATGCCGCCTTCTACCCATGGGTTCAACACTTTCAAGTTTAAAACCCTTATTTTTATCATTAGATGTAATGATTCCTATGTACTTGTGTGGTTATAACTCATCATCAATAGATTTTTTTGCAGCATAATTAAGGGGTTGTAAGTAGGCTAAATTTCTTCATACTATAAAAACAAGAAAGTTGTAATTAAATTTAACTCTTTTGAAAGTACCAAATTATTCAGTTCTAACACATTTTTGAGTCTTGTGCAAATATTTTGTTTATGTTTTGTATATATGTACCAACTTCAGGAATTTCATAAGGGGAGGTGATGTATAACTTCAAGAAATACAACTACCAACTTTTATTGCAAATAAAAGAAGATCATCAAAATGTTCCTCTCAAATATTGTTTTCAACTCCTAATGAGATTATAGACTTTGTAAAATTGGACTCATTTCAAGTATATAATATTCATGTAATGCATTAACTTAATACTAGTTAATTAGCTAATTATACAGGTGACTAATAAGCCTTTTTTATTTGCTTGGCCCAAAAGTCTCATGAGTGCTAACTTGGTAGTTATTATTCAACTTTTATAAATCACTACAATATTTTATCACACTCTCGTCTTCCCCCTTCTCATTTAAACACTTGACTTATCATCGCGTCACCTTATAATTGAACTCTATTTCTCCTCCCTTATTAGTATTTCATTCAATGTAACCTTGTTAACCTTACTCTGTAAAGGTCTTATTATCCTAAAAGCCTACTGAAAGCTAGACCTCAATAACACTCCTTACCCTCTATATATCGCTTTCTAATTCTCAATTGAGTTGACATGAGCATACCAGCGTCCTCCTTAATTTGTCCTCAAATCATAAACCTACTTGTAGGGGTCAACTTTTATTTTATTAATAATGATCTATCCAACAATTGTTAATGGCATAGCCAACGAGTAACCAATGAATCTTTTTATACACTTAGTCCAGAACTTCCTAACTAATATTAACTCGTTATTCACTATTTTGATCTTATATATCACTATTAGTACTGTCTTGCAATCTTTGAGGTATTTTACCTACGATACCATACTTCAATCGCTTTGGATATCATATTCACTATAATCACCTAACTTAAGTTTTTTTTTTCAATTTTTTTAATAAAAAGTAAAGCTTCCTAAACTTATAAAAATGTCAACATGTAACACTTAATCATTATTTAGGTAAGTAAAAACTAGCATGATATGAATTGCCCTCGTGAAACAAGATGATTCAAAGTTTATTGAAAGATCATGACTCTATCCTTTCTTTACTCAAGTGATCAAGTTCCATATGGTTATAATTCATTCTCATGTCCAAATAAGTCAAATTCATCGTCCTTTCAAACCAAATGTGCTATCCTCTTTTGAGTCTACAACAATTCTAGCTTTATAGTTCTAATAATAGTAATTTGCCTTAATCATTAAGGAAAGAAAAACACATATACCTTTTAATGATAGTTGTGATTTTTTCTTCCCAAAATTCCCAGGTTAGTTATTTTCTTAGTAATTGAAATCTTCAAAACAAGAATCATATGAAATAGCCTTCCTTCCACTAAGCCCTCTTAGTTATTGGATTTATAACATTCCAAAAATGATGGGTGGTAATAATCTATTGTTATTCTTACACTAGGTAGAAACATACAAGACCTAGCCATATCTAATGTTGCAATACTTTTAATTTAATCTCTATCGTTCCCCAACATAAATTTTGCATAACATTCACAAGTTTGAATATAGAAAATCTCATATTTTTGTTTATCAATTATAGTTTGATACTATCTTTAGACATTCTACTCAACATTATGATCATATAAACTATCATACATCCCACTTTTGCAATACGCTAAGTCATCATGAGTATCTATGTTAGTAACATCCTCATAACCTAAATAGAAACATTCTGAAATGTAAGGTAAGCATTGGTAAAAGAGAGAGAGAGAGAGAGAGAGAAATGTAAGGTAAGCATTAAAGCTCAATGCACAACTATTGTTTATAACCACGCAGATACATTGATCTACATACAAGCCTAACTTCTCTACATGCAACAAATAAAACCATTTAAGTTTTGATTTTAAGCATATCAAGAAACAATACCTTAGCACCTAAGTTTCAAATAGCTAATTTCCATTAGCGTACCACTATGTACATACATACATATCATATATTGCATAGGTTATCTGGTCCCAACATCAACATTATCAAATGTGAGACAATTTGCACTATAGTCGTCCCATCCTGATTAGACCACTAATATTAACTGCTTAGCCACTAGTCTATTATAAAATTCTATAGTAATGCACCATAGCACCTAACATGACCCATCCATAACTTTTTGTTCATTTTCAAACCATATCATAGTAGTTTGTGAGTCAATAACTTACCTACCTACTTATGGTAGTCTAACACCTAAACTATAAGTTGCTTCATCTAGAATGCTTGACCCTAAACAAGTGATAAAATGCTTAATCCATGGCTTCCACTTTTGTCAATCTAGTACCTACATTCAAAGCTTAAGTACAAACAAGAAACAACAACAACAACTACTACTATCATTATTATTTTCCAAATAATTATTTCATTCATTTCACTAATTCTACATGCAATAACAACAAGCAACGGAAATAATGTATTTGGATTTGTTCAAAATCTTGAACATTATCGAAATTGAACTTAATTCTTGTAAACAAACAACATACAACAATTAACAAACTTAAATACGCTATACAATCACCTTCTCAAGTCTAAAACTTGATTTTCACTCTAATCAATAAACCAAGATCTACCTCAAAACCTTGACTTGTCAACCTAGTTAACTATTTGGTTCACCAATTGCAAAATTAAGCCATCCAAATTTAACTTTTCCCTAACTTAATTGATTAGGTTGTGAACTTAGTCGACCGAGTTTCCTCATAATTCGACTAGATTCATGATTTGGTCAATAAACTTACCTATGTTCTATAAATTTTTAAAATATAACTTCAATTTCCTCCTAAGTCTTAATTTACAAAAATCTTTACTTCAATAATTCAATTTAATGAAAACTCAATTTCATCAAAATTACACTTTAACTCTAAATTCATATATTATGCAAAAATTCAACGACTTAAAAGTTAGCCTTTAAGATTTTCTCATGGTATTATTAGAATTTTCGCACAATTAAAACTTTAAACCCTAAAATAAAATCTATCTTTAATATCCATGACTAATATCTTAAAGGATTGAATGTTAAGATTATCGTACATAGAATTTTTAATGGATTTACATTTGAAAATACCACTCTTGGAGACACTTACTTCACCTATAAGGAAAACGCTTCCACTATATTTCCAACATATCATGGAATTCTCCTTAAACATGCCAAAATCATGAAATTAGAAATTTTTACCAAAACCACAAATTTTTTAAAATTCTAAAATCTACTATTCAATTATGCACTTTTAACCTTTTTGTATAATACAAAAAAAAAATTCCCTTGATAAAAGTATGAAACTTTGTATTAAAACATATCAGTTTTCCTAATTGATACATAAAACCTTTCGCTAAAGATCAAATGAAGTAGCTCTTTACATTGGATTCAAACTAAGGTAAAAAGACTACTTTGCCACGAGAATAAGGTATTTTGCGAGGCATTTCAAGATTACTTTTAAGTAATTAATATTACTATATTTGTAAAGATAGATTCCATTTATATAATTGTCTAGATTGCCTTATAATGTCACATTTGGTATGTAAGTACATTTAGAATACAAAATTACGGTTTCATGAAATTGATGATTATGGCTTCAAGGAGGAATTTGATTTCGCCCTTAAGAAGGCAAAATCACAATTTTATCCGCCTTAATTAATTATTATTAATCAAAATTACTTATTTAACCTTCAAATCTAATTATAACATTCAGTATTTAAGGGTACTTTTACTAATTACTATTATATACGCATCTAATTCAATTCAATTTCCTTTCTATTCCATTCCGTTTTATGAGCATTTCCAAATATAGAAAACAATTTGTCATTTCAATCTACATTCTATTACATTGTAAATTATTCCTACGTATCAAACACGATATAATATTAAATTATAAATAAAAAGATCGTTGATTTAGATTAGGAGAGATAATGTCACAAATGGTACCTCAACTTTGTCTAAATGCATAATTAACTGCCTAAACTTTAGAAAGGTCAACTTACTCCCTAATTAGACTTTTCGAGATTGTTCATATTACTTGCACTAATGCCTTTCATCTCTATCATTTCCGATGAATTTGTCAACCAATTATGAAGTAACACATAGATTATGAGATTAATTTAAAACAATCTGAGTTCATGTAAGCGTTCACATGGTATTTTTCACACCTATGTATATAGCTTGATCATACCACTTTGATTCACCATCGTTTGATTCTCCAACCACATTAGCTTTTACAACCATCACCATTTGATAAGTCCCATGTCCATAATGAAGCCATGATGGTGGTGGTGGAAGCCAAAGTGGTTAGAGAATCAAATGGTGATGGTTTGCAAATGTGTTCTAGCAAAATGGTAGTATTTGGTGGTTGTGGGTTTATAGTAGGTGCAAAGTACTTTATGTTAGTGATCATAACTTTGAATTCGTACAAGCAAGGAAGGAGAAATAAAAAGATGAAAGTTAGTTTTACACTTGTCAAAGGAAATGATACATTTGCAATTGGTGTCCTACATTTTTTATTTCATTAATAAAAACGGAATGTGAATTGATTGAATAAGGCATCTATAAGTAGAAAGAGGTGTTGACATGAGTGGGCTTGGCGTATGCACTAACAAGCCATACATTTTACTTATAATATATAATAATGGAAATAGTAATTAATATTGTCATACGAGCGTGAAAAATGTCACATAAACACCACATTAACTGTAAATAATAATAATACCACAAGATGCCTATATGGACTTAAGTTGTCTAAAATTAATCTCATAATCCATGTGTCATTTCATAATTGATTAACAGATCCATATATACTAATAGAGATGAACGGCGTTAGCTAGGTAGTATAATCACTCTTAAAAAGTTTAATTGCATAATAAATTATCTTTTTTTTTTTTCAATTTAAGTAGTTAATTTTACATTGGGAAAATTGATATACAATGAAAAAAATTTATAGCAAATCGTATAGGCTTGAATTGTTTATTTAGGCCCCATTTGGTTCATCTTTTTTCCATCTTATTGATATGTTTTTTATATTTACTTGAATATTACGTTTGGTAAAAATAAGACAAAAAAAATGAAAATATAATTCCATATATACATATATATATTCCTCTTTTAAAATTTAATATCCAACAAAATCCTTATAAAATTAAATTTATCTATAATTTACTTTATTTATATTACCAATTAAAACGACTAATTTCAATTGATAAAACAAATCTTTTCTCGTAAAAATACGTAAATTTTCATTTTTTAATTTTAACACTTTAATTACCACTTTCATCATAATTATATAACAAAAACAAATAAGATATTAATAACCCAAATTTTTAAATAACATATTTTAAATAGATACAGAACAAATAAGATATAAACCAAAAAAACACAATTCAAAGAGGACCTTATTTGTCTCACGTCTATATGATATGCAGTATATGTAAAATCTTTCTCTGTATCTAATTGACATTTGACTGAATGTTTTATCCATATCTCAAAGAGCATAATATAAAAAAAATATTAATAACGATGTTGAATATCGTGATTAAGTAAAATATATATTATAAAGTAATGATCTGTCTATTTCCAAAGAAAAAGAAAGATTATTCGCAGATGATGAATTGATCACCTGCGTAGAGAAAACTTTATTCCTTCTTATTGTAAAGTTAAACAAGTAGAAGATTTAAGCAAGGTTTTTATTTTATGATAGATGTAGTTACATATGTACTTTATATTTCATTTTAATTTACTAGACAACTGTATTAAACAAGCATGCGAGATATATATATAAAGAAAAAGAAGAATGAACCAGATATAATTTTCATGAACCAAAACTTATATTATAATACAAAGTATTGTACTATATAAGATATTAAAAAATTAAAGAGTTAAAAATTGGATTCAAGTGGAATTGAAGTAGAATTGAATCGGACTAGCTTTTGCTGTCGAGTTAAATCAAACTATATTAAATTGTAAGAGTCAACTCGAGTTTTACAACATCGATTCTAATGTTGTTGAGCCATCACATCTCTCTTATCAAATAATGAAAACAATCTTCTCAATAGAGTTCTATGATATCTTTTTTCTTTGTAATTTTCTGAATGGAAAGTATTGCTTATTTTGGTGCTCTTTCCAATCAGTTATATCTCTGTTTGGCTACTTATATTTGTCTCTCTCTTTAATATGACATGGGTTATTGGATGCCGCAGTTTTCCACAAACAAAGTTGCACATAATAATATATGATCAACTGAATTTAGCTTTTGATTAAAGTAAGGAAAAGCAAATCCATTTACTAGAAAGAAAAGTTGCCTTTATTGAAGTGTCTATTTGGACATCAAACAAGCTTTCCAAATAGAAAATATATAGAGACAAAAGAATTAAAAAAAAAATAAAGTAGAAAAAAAATGCATTAACGAAAGAAACAATATACAGCTGGCTTAATTATTTTATTATAAATAACGATAAATTACACTTTGCACGTTTGTATCTTCATACATTCATACTTTATATAGATATAATTTTTTTTTTAATTTTCACACTTTACATATATATATGTTTTATCTATATTTGTAAGTAAATACATGTTAGCTTCTAATTGATTCAAATAGAATTAATTTTGTTGGCAAAAAAAAAAATAGAATTAATTTAATAAAATAATATCATTAAATATATTTAATTAATTAATACGATCCAATAATTAAAAAAAAAACCCAAAATAATGAAAAATCAGTAGAAAAGTCTTTAATAAGATGACCTCGCATCGAGGATGATACAATTGAGGGACAAACCTAGTCAGTTATTCAATCCAAAGCACACCGCCCCATGTCAAGCGATAGGCCCTTGCACCTGTCCGATCAGAATCATGGGACGAGTAGGAAGCCGAGAATCTAAACGAGGTGATTCCGGTCGAGTACAATTCGAGAAAACTTTGTCTCTGGAATAGGTTTTATTTCTCTAAGCCTATAAATAGGCAATTTGTCTATCAAGGATTATCTAGCCTAATTATCATTCACTTTAAAAAAGCTTTATTGTTGAAATCTAGCTCCGTTCTCTTTGCTAAATAGAATAAGACCATAATAGAATTACAATTCATGTGGAACGAAATAAGGTTGTATTAGATAAAAAATATATTACGTTGTTTAGTTAAATGTAATAGATCATTATTACCTTGTTTAGTTGATAAAAACACATAAAGGAATAATAAGTCATGAATGGATAATAACATTACCAAAATACTCATTGCTTTACTACATAATCATAAAAACAGATAAATTTTTTTTTTTAAAAGAGAAAAGGTAACTCAACATGTTAACAGACAAATTTAGCTCAATCCTGTTGGGAAAAAAAAAATTCAACTCAATCCCAAACAGAAATTTATGAGCACAATCCTCGCAAAGAGAACCTTCCAAGTAATTTGTATCTAACTAAAATCTAATTATAAACAAAAATTTACAAATAGAAATTCAAATATAATTACAAACACAATTTTAAATTACAAATGAAAATTTACAAACAGAATTTTTTTCTATAAGAAAAGGAAGACCTTTTCACCAAATCAATTTATAGCTAAGAACCCTCTAGCATCATATAGCCATGAGATCACGGAAATTCTGCATCAGGTAAATTGACCTTGCAAATATAGCATAGCACACATCAATTTCATGTTAAAGGGCCAGTTATCTTCATTGTGAACTTAGGAATGCCAGATCGCCTTCGACTTGTCCAAGGATACAAAGGAACCATCTATTAAACCATAGAAATTTACGAATACCATCACAAGAACCAAACATCTATTTGGAACCATAATCCTAAACACTACAAATAGAAGAATCCTATTTTGACAACAAGTAGGTTTTGTCAACCACCACTTCAATTCGAAACCATAGACCTAATAACAGGAACCAAACTTCAATTTGAAACCCTAACCCTAAATGCATAGATAAAAGAATCTTATTTCGTCCAAAGTGAGTTTCATTAACCACTGCTACAATTGGAAACCCTAACCTTAACTTCGTCTCTCTATCTTTGTTAATTGCCACAAATTGAGAAGGAGAATAGATTAAGAGATTGAGAGCTGGAGAGGTTGAGAGACAGAGAGATTGAAAGATTAAATGGGAGGATAGAGACATATAGAGATCAAGAAGGAGAAGATAAAGATTAGGTTTTTATTTTCTATTTTGATCTTTACTTAGAATAGGGTTTTCTATTTTCTTATTTTAATTCTTTTATTTGTTAAGTTGTTTAGAGAGTAAAATCTATAACTTTTCAAAATGGAATACCCATTCTTTAGTTAAGGAAAAGAATGGCTATTACATATTATCAAGAATCCCAATTCCTTTTGTGATTGCCTATTGTTGTTTTGAATTTGAGAATTTTATTCTTTCTTCTAATTCATATCATATTCTTATCAATCTATATTTAGATTGTAGCGAATTTTGTTGATTGAACTCGTGATTACATCAATTTCTGTTAACTGTCATGAGAGTTTTGTAAGTCATACATAATATAATTTGTGATTCGATCACAAAATAGTTCATTTAGCATTCTTGTGTCATATCTAATATTGATGTCATTCATATCTTTTATTTTCTAATTTCATAAACATATCTAGAGTTAAAAATATATCCCTTTTTGTTATACATAAACCTTAAATCACACATGTATATATCAATCAAGACAAGAGCAACCTATGATCGCATCAATTGGTATTGGAGGTTTTAAGGGACACATTGTGTGTGGTAATTATGAATTTTATCTTTTGTTAACATTGAGATTTTCAGATTATCGGTATGGAGATTTATGTTGATGTAGTGTAGTTGGTTTGAATTCTCGTGCTTTTAATGATGGAACTTATGTAGGTTATTAGAGAAAACATATCTGGGGGGAAGGAGTGTAAACAATATGCTATAAGGGGACAAGAAGTTGATTCAAAGAGGTGTTTGTCTATTTTGGAGCAATGGATGAATAAGGTGGAAGAACAAAAGAGAACAATCATAGAAAAGATGGATGAGTGAGATAATGCAGTTTGGAAGAAAAAATATTGAAGGTAAGCGAGTTATAATAAGGTTAGCATGGTGAAGAATCTAGTGTAAATAATTTTGGTGATCGAATGAGAAATAAATGTAAGGAGAATAATAAAGACTTAGAGAATAACCAAGACTTTGGTTAGGTACTAAAACCAATAGTGGAAAAGGTATTGATTTATATGATCAAGATGGAGGAATGCATGAAAAATAATTTTATAAAACAGGGTTAAGGCAAAACTTATTACAAGTAGGGGGGCAATGAATAGGTCTTTAGGAAAGGTTCCTTTAGTTTTGTTGATTTTAACAAGGAAGGTGCCTTCTATATTTTTAATCAAACAAAAAGGTGCCTTCTTCGTCGGTTAAAAAAAAAAAGGTACCTTTTACAAAAACCTACTATTAAAAAATCAACAAGTCAACCAGCTTATTAAATACAACAATCCAATTGAAAACCTAAAACTCTAAATCTAACTCACATGCCCACCTCTTGACTCTAAGCTTTAATTGTAACCGCTTGTATCAAAATCATAATCAAAGCATATACAGCTCATACCTAAAACTCCAAAGTTATTCATTACTACTATAATATAAAAAGTAAAATATAAGGCATATTAGATACATGAAGAAATTAAACTGATACTAAATTCTACATAAATATAAATATTCAATACATTTGTTCATACACGCTTAGCAAATAATAGATACAATCCCATCATCTCCTAGACTTAGTGAAGCCCCGAGATATTTTAGATGTCAAACTCTTACTGTGCCTCCTCCTTTAGAATGGGTAGAACTTATAACTCCTGTGTCTCTATCGGCTGTTGGGGTAGCCTAGAAAACTAGGATGGATCAACGGTAGCTATCTAAGGAGAACTCTGTCCCCCATAACTAATAGACATCTTCCCTCTCTTATGTAGAGCTAACAGTATGAAGGAAAGATCACACTAAATCTCCAAGGTTGGGTTTTCAAACATGTTGCCTCCACTTGAACCTTTAGACGACCTTGCCTTATGAGAAGAAGCTATACTATAATTGCCACGCCAACCCCATCCCTAATGTTGTCTACATTCCCTTGTCTTGGTCCATCTATCTCGCTTGGGGACATCTAGAGAGTCGTACTCCACTTGAACATCCTCATCTAGTCCCTAATCCTAAATTTGAGCCAAATATGGAGGGTAGAGAGTGACTGGAAAATGGTCATGTAGCAACTATGTCCCATGATCAGCTAAGGCTTAAGTTGCTTATTAATTGGCCCCATCAAGAGATATCCTAATCTGCTGGAACTCTTCCGCCTACAAAAAGAAGAGGATGAAGATAAGGCAAAGCGAGATATGAAAAAAAAATAGTTGTAGTTGAAAGCAGTCTCACCAATTGTCTAAGCAATGATTTAGTCCGACTAATATACCGACGGGTGATCCTCCTATACTATTGTTGGTACCCACACTCCATTCCTCTGGGTTTGTCAATCTAAATCACTCGCAAGTGCCTATCATTCCAGGTAGTGATGTACAGTAGATGCTGTGTGATCTAGTCAAGCTTCGTCGACCTCCATCGAGCCTCTTAGGTTGATATGGTGTAAAGCATCCTCCATATCGCATGCTAGTGGAATCTTTTGTAATCCACCAAACTATCGAACCATATGTTCGAGTAAGTGCCACTTAACTATGTGGAAGCATTTGAGTAGCACTTGCATTATCCAAATATGGCAGCAACGGTGACAAAAGTCGGATAAGATCTTTAGTATCTCATTCGAATATAGCAACCATACGACCTATAAGACCATGTTGTTATAGTTAGTGTCAGTATAAAGTATTGAAATAGATAGTCATAAAAAGTGTATAACATACGTACCTAATTTAGAGTCTGTCTGCTAAATGTATCCCGATAGGCTATCACAACATGGGTCAAGTATGTCCTCCTGTCTATCTAATCAACTACCTAGCAACTAATGGCCTCTCATTGTCGACGACCATCCTATGTTTAGGCAGGGGGCTATGTGTAGGAACCTATCCCAAGCCCACACCAAAAGGAAAATCACAGTACCTCCCATCTCATGAGCAATCTCTAATGATGAGTTGCATAGATGTTGATACGTCTCCAAGGTGGAACATTCAGAAGAGCACCATAATGAAGAGAACCAAAAGAAAACATAAGAAGACTAGAAAAATCTGGGTAGCTACTGACTAAATATGACACACCAATCAATCCTACTCGGTCTATAATCCGCCGGATCTAACTCACTAGTCTGAACTATAAGGTAACTTGCCACTGCTTCTTACTAAAGGGAATAAATAAGAGTTAAGGGTAATGAAAACACTAAGGTTGCTCACAAAGGAAATTTGTATTAATCTAATAATGAGAGGTGCTTCCTTTCGGTGTAGAAAATGAATGGGGTTTATATACCAGCCCAATTAAGGTTATAAGCACGTATGAAAAAGACAAAAAAGGGTAATATAAAATTGGAATGCATGAAATATACTAAAAAGAGACAAAGAGACAAATAATATTTAATACAGAAAATGTAAAGAATCCTTTTGGATTGTTATGCTAAAAGATACGTATCATATGGTGGCTAGCGCTCTAAAATATAGTATAATTCGAATGAAATGAAGAAAAGAGAGTCCGTAGTCAAGGCCAACTTGATCTGGATTAAGTCGGAGCTTAGTTAATTAGTCATTAGAGAGTATTCAACTTAAACTAGGATTGGGTGCTCGTGGTTAGCTTTGGAGATCAGCTCGGAGAGTCGTTTGAAGTAGATACACTTAGATGTTATTTGTGTCATGGCACGATTGCTCAACGGGTTAGCCTGTACCCTCAACAAGTCGACACGTTTGTTGGGTAGCTTCAAGAACTATATTAGCATACGTAAGAGCTAGATATTCAAGTCAACAATAAAGTGAAACATAGAGGTTGAGATACAAATGCTTATTCTAGATGAGGCTTCAAGCTAGTATTCTCCATGTAAGCCTTGAAGTACTCTAGCTTGACTACGTGCAATCAGTTCGAGGAGTTAATTCCTATCAGCTATCTATATAACCATACAAGACATGCAAATCCCCAACTATACTATCTGACTCAACTAAATAGAGGGAGAAACATGGCATGCACTAAGTTGTCGGATTTGTTGAAAAACATTAACCCTCCTCACATCTACAAGATATATGCTCTCGTGTGATGTCTAACTTGCTCCTTGTCTACCCAAGTAAGTAAGGAACCAAAATGGTCTACTAGCTAGCCCATACGTATACATCCTCCTTTACCGTTGGAGTCCTCTAAAACAACCTTGAGGTATCTAGCTTATATCTCGGGCCACTCTTTGTAAGTACTCCTGTTCACAGGCAATCCATCAACTCAGAGGCAAAACTATACCTCCACATCCTTAAGTGTGATGGTAAGCTCTCCATGGGCCTGGGCCATGTGAAAAGTATAAATCTCTCTAACCATCATATTGCTATCCAATTGCGAATGGTCTTCGGTTGTGATGGAGTTCACATAAGTGTGGGCTCCCGCTAATCTAGTTATCATAAACAAAGTCTCTAGTTTCCTCTTACATTCCTCGAGTCTCCACTTACGATCATCATCGTGTTTAGAGCAAATGATGGAATACTTAACCCGCATGATGGTTGATGTGGTAATTCTTTACAACTTTTACAAGTTCTTTCTTGGTATTGAATCTCATAATTAGACAAAGATCTTCATCGACCTACAGGTTGTTGAACTCCTCATTTACATCCTTCTCAAAGTTTAAGTAACCATCGTCTCTACCCTTATTGAAAAAGGTAATTGCATCTCTTATGCTTATTTCTATCGTATGGACCTCTATAAGCTATATTAATGTTGGTATTGGCTCCATTGAACTTGAGCCTAAGGTATACAGATGCACAACAAACATTTCTATAGGCAAAGAATGAATGGCAATCACCTCAAGTACAATGGGATGTACAAGAGCCATCTCATGATCAATATCATCATCATCATCATCTAAGCCTCTCATTCGTTAAACCACACGATCATGTGAAACTTCCTTATGAAAGATCAATCCAATAGTCTCATCAACTGCACTATCATCATCACATATGGGTGCAAACATAGGCAATGGCTCATATTCGTATTCCATTTGTTCATTCCCCTCAACTAATGGCACATGTGTTACTTGGATTGGGGGAGGAGGGTGCTCCTTCCACTTCTCCAGTCCTCACATATAAATGGTGGATGAAGGTTTTCCTAGATTCTTCCACCATCTCAAACAAATTTTCCACATCATCGTTGTCTTTGATGGTAATTAATAAATAAGAAATGACTCCTAAGTAAGCATTGGGATGTCTATACAAAATCTTAACCTTAGTACTTAGATCGACTCTAACACCCTAGTAAAGCCTTTCAAGGAGTTCGGAGAAATTCACATTGGTTTTCACTTTCAACATCTTCATCGGGTCTCAATCATATCCCGGTTTCAAATTTCCCCTCACTATATTTCCATGACTAAAAATCATAAATTTCACCGTATCTACCATTTTCAACTTATTCATGTTATAAGTATTGTGTCGATTACCATATAATTCATTATGCATCATACAACACGTTTGCATGCTATTTCCTATGACCTACACTAAACAACTCCTTAATGGGTATTTTACCAAACATTTGAAGTGCAAAGTTTAACACATTAACATTTCAATTCCACTACAACAAAGCTACGTGCCAATATACAAATTATCAATATATAATGTAACTATGTGTTACATAATACATATTCACAAACAAAAATAAGATTTTATCGAACTAAAACACTTAAATACAAGCACACGCAATTCCAGGGTTTTAAGTATGCAATGTCTTAAATCATGCTATATTTATGAAAAAAAATCATGTAATTAAAGTAGATGGATGTCAAGAGATGTTTACCTTTGATTTTCAATGGAGATTTTACAAAAAAAAAAATGGTTGAATAGGTTGAATTTGAGTAATAGTCTACCCTTGGTGGAGAGAGAGAAGTGGATGTGTTTAAGTTGAGAGCGTTCTAAAATGATTCTGTTCGCATGCATGTTTGTTTTAGTAGCAAGGAAACCACATTTTTGGAAAGGTGTCTTCAGTTATATTAATATTCCTACTGAAAGTGCCTTTTCAAAAATAAATTTCAAAAATAAAGAAGGCACTTTTCTTGTTAAATTTGGAAAGATGCCTTCACTACCTCTTACTCGTAATAAGTTTCATCTCAAACCCCTTCTTTTTTATTGTTTTTCAAGGAAGGTAGGTGCATTCTGCGTTCCTCAAGCAAGATGAGCATGCAAAGGCATAGATAGCTTCCTTTGCATTTATTGAATATGATAGCCTTTTGTAGGATAATTAGCAACTTAAAGACACAAGGAAGGTGGAGAAAGAGTAAAGTCATGGCAATTAATGAAGGATAAATGCAATAAAGATTTGTGCTTGAGTAATAGAAAGAGGAGATGATGATCGAATTACAGACTCTAAGACAGGGTAAGATGAGTATAGAAGAGTATATAATGGAGTTTCAGATGTTATTGACCTGATGTGAGGTCAATAAACCTTCAAAGGAATCAATAGCCCAATTCATCGGTAAGCTTGATTTGATATCTCCAGCATTGTAAAGTTGCAACAGTATTAGACTTTGGAAGATAAAATAAAATTGATAACTCAGCTTGAGAGGTATTAGAAGTATAGGAGGCAAAAGTTTTAACACACCAACAAAAGCTAGATGAGATAGAAGACAAGTTTACTACAGAGAAAAAATTGAAAGTGACATCAATAAAGGAAAGGCTCTAGAGAGAAAACTGAAGAACAGGTATAGAAGAAAAGAAGCTGAGACATGGAATATTTTAAGTGTTTAGATTATAGGTAGCAGACTGCATAATATCCTAATAAAAGAGTTACGATCTTAAAGAGAGAAGATATTAAAAGTGAAATTAGAATTTAACTATTGTTAACTAGGGTTTTAGAAATTAAAAATATGGAGAAAACCTCAATATAATTACCATCGAAGAATATTTCTAATTTTTATTGAATACATTAATTTTTTTTAATCCGTCTTTCAAATCTTGAAGAAAATTTATAAAGAATGTGCATAAACGAGGAAATGGTGGGTTTTTATTATTGTTATTTTTCATATAACTATACTTACTGTTACTTACAATATAAATCAAGTTAAAAAACAAAAAGGTTACTCTTGTTCTCAATCTTTATTGCCTACAACAACCTACATAATTACTTGCAACAATAGTAGTAAAGCAGAGATTTTTTTCTTTGCAGTAAATTTTTTCACCAAAAAAAAGAATAAGACTTTCAACCAAACGTTATAATATTAAACTCATTTTTTTTCTATCGTACATAAATCATGTGTAATTGTGTATAATCACTTGTATTACACAAGTACAATATATACATAATTACAAATAAACACTAATTGTTATTCTTTTTCTTAATTTATTATTCTCTCATACAAATCGTTTCCATTGAAAGCGTGATGCAAGAATTCTTGCTATATCACTATTTCACTATCTAAAAAAGCAATAATAATAGTAATAATAACAACAACAGTAATAATAATAAAAGGAAAAAACAAATTTCAATTACTCACATAAAAGAGAAAAAAGATACATGGACCTCATATACCTATTTTTATAGGAACTTCCATCCAACTAATGATCTATAGGTACACCTAAGCGTTGAGCTAAATTAGTCTTAAGCTGCCAGTTCATAATTCGACAACAGGTTAAACTAAACTTAGCCTTTGAGGTCACGAGATTGGGCCTATTTGGCCTAACTAATTGCTTAAGACCCGACTCTTAAATCGTTTGCTCAATTTTTTTTTAATTTTTTCCTGCATTTTCCTAAACTAATGTAAATAATTTTTCACCTTTTTTAATATTACATGTAATGACGCTTAAATGGTTCACTATTATTTTTTATTTAAATTTCATTCCGTTTTGAAATAATTGATTTAGACTACATAAGAGTTATATTACTTTAATATTAAAATATTAAGTAATGTTAAGCAAAATAAAAGAAAATGCATAAAATGAAGATTTCTTATTCCAATATTGGATCACATTGCTAATACGAAAAGAAATAAATTACAACATATTTATTAACCATAATTTATAATGGTATGTTATAAAATAACATCTCCCCTATCGAAGTACAATTGAGAAATGTATTGGAAGAACATGACAGCGGAATGGTAGATGGAGTCTGTGATATTTTGATTTGACTTTATTCTTTTGTTTTTTTTAGTATGGATGAGTCGAATCAGGCCAACTTAACAATTTAAGCACATATACAATTAGGTCAAGCAAGTTCAGAGGCTCTTTAGGCCGATTTCCATTTTAGAACTGATTCTTATATACATAAGTTTCTTTTTTGAAAATTGTATCGATTTTTGTAATATTATATTTGCAAAAAAATATAAAAACTGGTACAATTATCAAGAAAGCTCTTTCATGCTATAAACTAAATGAAACATGCTTGTAAAAATATAAAGTAAAATGTATACAAGGAAGACCTATCTATTTCTCTGCATAAAAGGATTAATAAAATTAATAGACATTGGAAAATTAAAAAGGTGCCCAATGCATCATAGTTTGTGTGGCCCGAAAACTGACCCTTTTCTTAATCTCTATAAATCCACTCGTAAACATTTAAAAAAAAAAAAAGGAACATCCGAATATAAATACTGCTATCGTTGGCTTTCCTTAATTTCCTCTACTTTCATTTTCCGCTGACAAATATTTCTTTTCTTTTTCGTTATTCTTTTACATTTGTCACTAATCATTAATTCTTTCCACTTTGTATGTAAATACATATATGACTTAAAAGTGATTATATAGTTAAATTTTTTTCTTTTACCAAAATAATTAAATCAATTTTAAAATAAATATATAGAGTTGAAGTGGTCCAAACTCGAAACCAGTGCTTTTAGAAACCGGCCGAATCCACGGAGCCAAGGTGCTGCCTCCTCTCTCAACCATCAACATAAACCGTTTTCTATTCCACTTTACCATATATGATAATATATCAAAAAGAGAGAAGAAAAAAGAAAATTGGATTAAAATATAAAGTAAATCTTAGTTCTATTTTTAATATTAAGCCTTTGAGATATAATCAAATTAAATTATTCGATTTTGACTTGATTTTCGAGTTTAGTTTCAAAATAATCAAAATAAAATTAAGTTCAAGTTATTGAAGAAGTTAATTAAATCAAACTCAAATTTTATAATATATAGTCCAATTAATTCTATATATATTTAAGTTTAAATTGAGCATAAATATTGAAGAAGTTAGTTAGATCAAACTCAAATTTAATTTAATTATTCTTGAATTTCTTGATTTGAGCCGAGTTTAAAATCAATTTTCCTACCATAGTCCAGTTAACCGAACTTAGCATCTAATCATTCATCTTTACTTAATTCGCTTATAACCTAGATTGGATTTTTTTAAAAAAAAAAGGAAAAACACATTTACCTCTTCATAATATTCAACAAGACAGTAACAATAAATAATAAGTCTCCCAATTTTTTTTCACGGATCGGATCTGAAAAACCACACCACGCCACCTTACATCGATACTACATTACACTCCAAAAGTTCGAAGCTGTTCGTTTCATTTCGCTTTCTCTTGTTCCTGTGAAGTGTATTGTATTGTATAGTATTGTAACACTGTTGTTTTAGAGTCTCTCTCATGATTATTCTTTCCTTGCTTTCTTTCCACAAATTATGAAACTTTGCCACTTTCTCTCCATTTTTCTTCTTCTCTCTCCTCTTTGATCAGGTACATACAGTGATTTTTGTGCTCCTTTCTTTCTTACCCATTTCTTTGTCGTGATTAATCTTTTCTGGGTATCGTTTGCATTCTCGAAAACGTCACCCAAATCAAAGAAAGTTTCGATCTTGCATAGCAAATGAATGAAAGTTTATTTATTTCAAGTCATTTTATGTTATAATCCAACTTCGGTAATCTAAAAGATTATTTTAATGATTTTATTTGTTTTAAGGACATAAATCTGACTGAATTTGTGAACGAAAATGAGAGGAAGTGAAGATTTTGATTATTGAATAAATGAAAGTTCATTTTTCAAAGTCAATTTATGTCAAATTCCAACTTGGTTTTTCCTTTTTTAGTTTATTTAAGGTTGTACGTGTACGAAACCAGAATGTCGTTGATTTAAGTATATTTTCAAGTAACTTGCATTAGATAGTTGTATAAAAAGTTCATTTCATGATTGCTTGAATTGTACAAACATACTAAATTTAGGTCCTTAATTTTTTTTTTTTTTTGAATTATTTTTAAAAGGCGTTGCTTGATTTGTTGTCTTGATGTTGACATTTCATTTGGATTGTGGATCACGATGTCTCTATCTTGATTTTCTTGTCAGCAATGTGAGTCTTGTTTCTTCCGCAATTCTCGGATATTCTTTTACATGTATAGTTCTTGCTTGTTGTATGCATATACTTTGGGGGCGGCATAGCTTCTTTTGATCAATCCTTAGTTGAGTCTAAGCTTAGCAACATCTATTCTATCTATTATAAACTTGGAACTTCAGCCCTTTGTCAATCTTGTAAAGATGTCAAAGGTTGTAAGACAAAGACATTTGGATTAAAGATCATGTGATTGGCTCATAAATTACTCTTGCATTAATGTATGTTTGATGAATAAATACTTTAAATAGTCTTGCTTTATCTTGCTTAGAAATTGCGGAATGGATTTTGCTTAATTGGTTTAATTTGCTTTGCAGTGTTAACCCTAGTGTTGCTTGATGGAGTCACTTGTTGATGGGGACAACTCTTTATCAGGGACTCAAAATTCAGTAGCTTCCATTGGAAACCACACTCCGACTGGCGGGACACCTCGTTCCTGTCGACCCCCATCTCCTAGACAGCCTAAGAATGAAGCATCTTCCTCTTCTGCAACCTCTGCAGCTACCCTGCGTTATGGTGTGAAACCGATGCGCCATCCTAATATTCCTGTCTCCAATCAGAAGCAAACATACAAATCATCACATGGTAATTTGCAACACGAAGAATTACCTTGTTTAGCTAAGCAGTTTTACAATTCAAGTAAGGGAAAAACCGAGCATGTGACCCGTATCGGTGTTGTGGATAAGAACGTAGGGAAGGAAATCAAATCTTTTGTCAAGAATCAATTTGATGATTCTGAGAATTCTGATTCAAGTAGTGTAGTTGAATCAAGTAACCAAGTTTTGGGCACATCTAAAGAAGCCGTTGGGCGGTCAAACAATGGCCAGCTAGTATCTCACTCGAGGACGAACTGTTGCCCAAGTCCTCAAAACAGCTTATACTCAGCCTGTGCTACTTTATATGCTGAAGCAAAGCAAAGTTTCACCAACACGGAAACCAGTGATCGGATGAGTAGCATCGAGAAGTCCGTTGAAAGTGGTGAAGTCACCAATTCTGGCGATTATATTGAGAGCAGGAAGACAAGCATGTACCGAGGAAGTACTGGGAGTGATCTTAGTGATGAGAGCAGCTCGAGCAGTTTTAGTAGTTGGATGTACAAGCCTCATAAGGCAAACGACACGAGATGGGAAGCAATTCAAGTTGCCCGATGTCGTTATGGGGTATTGGGTTTTGAACACTTCAGGTTGAAAAATAAATTGGGATGTGGAGATATCGGTAGTGTCTATCTATCGGAATTAAAAGGAACCAGATGCTTCTTTGCTGTGAAGGTTATGGATAAGGCGGATTTGGCAAGTCGTAAGAAGCTTCTGAGGGCGCAGACGGAACGGGAGATATTGCAATCTTTAGATCATCCTTTTCTACCAACATTATATACGCATTTTGAGACAGAGAGGTTTTCTTGCTTGGTCATGGAGTTTTGTCCCGGAGGAGACTTGCATGCTCTTAGGCAAAGACAACCAGGAAAGTACTTTCCCGAGCATGCTGCGAGGTGAGGTGTTTTCTTCCCCCTTCTCTTATCTTGTATTCTTAATTGGATTTTTCTTGTTAGCTTGTAAAAGAACGTCAGCATCAAGCAAACCCTTCGGTAGATCCTATCCCCGTATCTGATTGTTTCTATATGTCTTCTGCAAAAACAAGTTCATTGCATTCTTCTTATATGCAATTGATTGATCTCTTCCATCTCTCAGGTTTTATGTAGCCGAAGTCCTCCTAGCTTTGGAATACTTGCACATGCTTGGAATCATATACAGGGACCTTAAACCGGAGAACGTCTTAGTGAGGGAAGACGGGCATATCATGCTTTCAGATTTCGACCTTTCCTTAAGGTGTGCTGTCTGTCCTACTTTAGTTAGATCCTCAAATTCAAACCCGGAGTCGAAGAACTCAGCCTACTGTGTGCAGCCTGCATGTATCGAGCCTACTTGTGTAATGCAGCCCGATTGCATTCAGCCGGCGTGTTTCACGCCAAGGTTCTTAACAGGTAAATCGAAGAAAGAGAAGAAAAACAAACAAAAGAACGAAGTAAACCATCAAGTAAGCCCTCTTCCTGAGCTTATCGCCGAACCAACTAATGCTCGATCAATGTCCTTCGTCGGTACCCATGAATACCTAGCTCCTGAAATCATTAAAGGGGAAGGTCATGGCAGCGCGGTCGATTGGTGGACTTTTGGAATATTCCTCTACGAGCTTCTGTTTGGGAAAACTCCGTTCAAGGGGGCTGGAAACCGTGCCACCCTATTCAATGTTGTTGGCCAGCCCTTGAGATTTCCCGATTCGCCTTCTGTGAGCTTTGCTGCTAGGGACTTGATCAGAGGTCTACTTGTCAAGGAGCCACAGCACCGGCTTGCTTACAGGCGGGGTGCTACCGAAGTCAAACAGCATCCGTTCTTTCAAAGTGTGAACTGGGCACTAATCCGGTGTGCCAATCCGCCAGAAATACCGAAGCCTGTAGTAACAGACTTTCCCACTAAGCCGAACACTCCTCAAACGCCCACGGGACAGGTACCACAAGGTCTCGATGTGAAGCCTTCAGGTAATTATGTAGAGATTGAGTTTTTCTGATGCCTTGGGTTCTCTGTCTCTCTCTCCTTTCCATCGAGTTTCATTTTTCACATCATAAGACTTGTGCTTGAATTGTTCTTGTATCCATCGTTAAAGAAAATTACGAAATGTATTTTCATAAAATTGCAAAATGTAAGTGCTCCATTCTATGCGCCTGTAATGCCTTCCTGTGGCGCTACTACCAATCGCGGATAAATGAGAAAGGCTGCGATGCAGCCACCCTTTTGTCTCTGTCATTTGCATGGTCAATATGTTTCTTTAAGTATTGTGGTTTCATGGAAGTCGATCACTTTCATTGAAAGTGCATACATTTGAAATGTTGTCGATCATACTTGAACTAAACTTACCGTTTGATACAGTACAGGTTAGGCATGATGCAGACAAAAGATCTGCATGGTTTATCGTTGGTAGTATAATACCAGGATGGTCTAGCAAGATTTTGTTGTTTTTGTCTGTTTGAACATATGGGAAAGACAAACAAGGCATAGAAACAAATTCTGTGCAGATGCGTGAATTCTATTAGGTTCGCAAGCTTGATTCAAGTTAAACCTTACGAATGATGATATATGACTTTAGCAAGCTAGGTAAGAGCTGGGCTCATACGATGCCAGGCAACCAGAGACCACTAAAACGAAAATGCCAAGAAAAATCCTCCCAAAGCTTATTTCATTTTTAATCCATTCCAGACCTAATGGTTCACCTTCTCCTCTAAACACCCAAAATATTCAATTGCACTTCCCATTTTAAAAGGTGGAATCACAATTACTTGAAATCCACCATTAAAGGAATTTGATTTTACTTTTGAAGGCATGAAATCACAATTTTATTCCACCGTTATTAATTACATTAATAGAAAATTATTATTTAACTTTCAATCAAATTGTTATATGTAACAATTTAGGGCATTTTCATGAATATTACTATATACACAATTAATTTTCTTTTCATGGTATCTCTAAATATGGAAAAGTATTTATTTTTCTCATTCTTATTCTCATTTAATTCCATCTCAATTCATTCCATTTTTAGACAATTGTTGCATACCATATGTGAAATCTTTCCATTTTTATATTATGAGCACGACATGGCATCGGTTCACTCGATATGTTATATCATTCCATTTTTAGACTATTGTTGTATACCATATGTGAAACCTTTCCACTGTTATATTGCGAGCACAAGCACAACGAGATAAGCACAAAATGGCATCAATTCACTCAATATGTTCTATTTGTAAATGAAGAAATTTTTATATATAATTTTACGAGCCAAACTTAAAATTAACTAAATTGTATTTATACTGATTATTTGGATTAGTGATAAGATCCAAATATTAAACCTGATTTTATGATAATTTAGAAAGTTTTAGATTTATGGACTCAAAATAAAGTTCATTAAAATTGTTTTTAATATTTTTTAACCTTTCTCAATAAGTTTAAGTATCACTGAGCTCCATTATATATAATTGAGTTTTATTATTCTCTTTTTAACCCGTTAGGGTTATTAAACCCTAATTAATCTTATCAATTAATAGAACATATTATTAATGGTGCTAATTGCTTGCTACATATTACAAATAAGTAAATACTACCCATGAGAAGAGGTGGAAAAAGTAGTTCAAAACTTCACTATTATCTGTCACTTATATTCTAAGCTTCTTGAGATTACCTATCTCGCCTCTTAAATCCCTCTCTATATCATTTTTTTTTTCTTTTGTTCCGATTATCTCTTCCTATTCACATAAAGCATGTAGACACATGTTGTACGCATATGATACTATTAACGAACTCATACATCTATAATATCAAACCTTATTGCACATTAAACTTCAATGTGTTTTAAGAGTTTAGGAAATTGTTTAAGGTAGCGTTTGGTTATACAATTTTTTTAATAGTAGATTGAACAAATATGTTTGATTTGTAACTTAGTTCAGTAGTTAGATGAAAATTAGATTGATGAACTAGACAAAAAACCAAAATTTTATCCCATTTACACAATGGTACAAAAATAAAATTCATTAAACAAAAATAAAAAATATTGTATATTCTCAAAAATACCCTTTCATATTATAATATTGAATTAATTAATATTATTTTTATTAAATATTACAAAAAAATTATTTATTTTATAATATAAATAATTAATTTTTTAATATAAATTTTATGTCATCTACTATATAAATCAAACATAATATAATAAGTCTGTACTATTCGGTGTTTTTAATACTTAGCCTTTTTAGTTCTCTTTATCCCGTTCAGTTATTATATTTAAATGCTACCTAAATGTTCTAAATAATTCGTGCATTTCTATTATTGTATTAATTTATAACACATTAATTTGATTATTTGTTATTTATATGTCCCTTTTTTTTTTCCGGTTTTTGGAATCATTTTTCATGTGGGAGTGTAATACTTTCAACTTATTTTTCTTGCATAAAAAATAAAAACGTATTGTTTAAAAAAATATATATGTTTTATCCTTATAAATGTGGTTGAATCAATATGAAATGCATCTCGTGTCAACTTTGAGTATTCATGAAACCTAAAAGAAAATATAATATTGATATTTTAAATAATCATTCTATTTTATTATTTTATAGATGCCTATTCTTAAACTTATACAAAAATTAGTGGTCTAGGATCATGAATTTTATCTTATCTTATCTTTTTTTTTTTTTGGGCCAAAATTTATCTTTTCAAATGGTCTTTTGGATAAGGATGTGTCCTTAATCCGACATATTCTTTTCCCCTGAATTGGGAAATCTACAATGCAATGGCTGGCTTGAGTACGCAATATTTGATTGTCTTACAAGGACAGTTCACTGTTCTAATATGGGTCCAATTGCAAAATTTTGGCTTCTCGATCTGAACAAAACAAACATATTCACGTCAAAATATTTCAACCCCAATACTTATATCATATTTAGTATATAGAAATGGTTTAATGAACAATCATTGAAATATTCTAACCACAATGCTTATATCATATTTGTACAAATGAGTGATTAGAATGGAATTGAATGAAACATAATAAGGAGTGGAATAATAAATCATTTCCTAAGTTTGGAAATGTCCAATGAAATAGAATTAAACACATGTATAGTAACAATTATTAAAAATATCTTTAATTATTGAATGCTATAATTAAATTAAAAGTTAAATAGATAATTTGATTAATAAATATAAACATAGGAGGAATAAGATCAAAGGCAAAATCAAATTCTTGTTTGAAACTGAAATTGTGATTTAAAATTGCAAATTCCATAGAATTATAATTACAGTTTCTAAATGTACTTCCAAATATAAAAAAAAAAGGAATAGAATTTGGAATCACAATTTTATTCCTATTCATTCACACGTATCAAACATAACATTAAATAGCAAGTATCACATTTGATACATGAAATTTACACATTTTTATAATTAATTACCTAAAATTTAAAAATCTGAATTTGATACCTCATCTTTACTCATACGGGAGAAATCAACACATTCCGAAACTACTTAACGGTTCATCTCATCTCATCTCATATACATAGCTTAGAGTAAATTCATAACATAGGTGTAAACTATTATCACGTATTGTATAATGTAAGGGTAGGATAGAATTATCTTTTGATATTTTTATCGTCTTTAATTGAGACAAATTATCGAAACGATCCAATATTGAATTAAAAAAGATACGAAAAATGTAACATAAACCAAAATAAAAAAGAAAATAAATTGAAAAATAATTTTTTTATCGAAAATACAATTACTTCTCACGTTAGATTTGCAATGCAAGGAGGATTATTCTCCCGTGATGGTTGAGACTTAAGAGAAAGAGAAGGGCATATCTCTTAATAAGAGGGCTTGGGCTAAGGATTGGACTTGGGCTTTGTCTAGATTTTAAGCCCAGCAGTAGATTTTAGCTCGTCCATTATGCCAAAACGACCCAAAACACTGTTGTCCTGTATCCATCTTTACACCACTCCGATTTCATTCTTCTCGGTGTCTCTTCTCTCCTCCTCCTCCTCCTCTTCTTCCTCTTCTTTGTGTTTCAATGAATAATCCCTTCTCTTTGTAGTCTATGAATATTTTCTAAACAAAATAAACTCAATTATAAATTATGAATCCGATAAGTGATGTTTCACTTCATCTTGGAAACATATTAATGTATTTGCAATATGTGTCATATATATATAGTTTTTTACAAATGTAGGTCACAATTTAGATCTATATACATTACTGTTTTCAAAGCTGAGCTGACCTATATAGTCTAACCTAGTTCATTTTAACTCTTCCATTGAATCGACCCAATCCAACAACAGTACAATCCTCAATCTAATCTTGTTTATCCCCTTAACCCTCTCGTATGTTAAGATTGACGGTGTGAAAAGTGTAGCAATCATATTGGTGTGTTATTAACTATTTAATTTGAATTTTTTTTAACATTTCTATTTAAATCTTCTACCTTTATTATTTTTTATCTAGGTTCTTCTAATTTCAAGTTTTCTATTTCAAAACGACTACAAAAAGTTTCTTTATAATGTTCCTAAATGATTCTGTTAAAAATTTTATGTAAATTTGTTTATTCTATTGAATAGCACTTCACTTGCCATTTTGATAAATTGCAATACCAAATACATAATACCTATAGTCCAAAAGTAATAAACAACCAAGTTAATAAGTAACCAAAAGTTCCTATAAGTGTTGATATGGTATCCACCACATTGACTTTATAAACTATAGTATGTTTATTGAAGTTCGTCAATCACATATACTGAGCATACTAATCGACCTAATAGATAACTTGAGTTGATGACACGTATATGGATGTCATTAAGAAGAGTAATGTGAATGAAAAACAAGCAAAGTTGGTATCTTATATATGCATGTATGACGGTAAGTCAAACTTAATATTCCTAATCGTTTTTGGTTATTTGATCTTATGTTGAAGTATTTCAGCAAAGTTTTGACATTCGTCTAAAATTAGCCAAAGCTTTGAATGTTCCTAATGAAAGGGTGAACTTCTTATTTACAAAGTCTAAAGGTTGATTTTAACCATCAAATGACTTCAAAATGGATGGTCAAGAACATTAGAGCCTCCTTTTCTCCTCTAATCTTTATAGGCTTGGATAAGCCTCATTGCCTAATGGTTAATTTTGAAAAAAAGCCCATTTTCATTGTAAATAAGTCTTAGACCTATTTAAGCCTTCTTAATATATTGTTAAAGTAAAACGAAGCTCAAATGAGTCTCAAAAGACATTTTCTAAGTTTGTTTTTTGCGCACAAATAAATAAGCGAGACAAAGAGTAGAAAATTTGATCAAACTATTCATGTTTCAAACCTACCATATCAAATCTCTAAGATATCCTTGAAATTAGGTTTATTTTCTTGAACTCTGTCACTAATTTAAGAACCCAATTCAATGGATCGAATGCTTAATCATCAATTAGTCCTTTACATAAACCAATACTAATATTCTTTTAAAGCCCATGTGGATCATCTCTCAACTAAGGCACCATAACATAAAAGAGAAGGACCAATACGTTTGGTTGAATTTATAAATATGCACAAAATAGTTGTTTCTCCATTGTAGAGTTATTAATACATTTTAAAGATGAAATAGCTATTCCACATAACTTCTATTGCTACTAAATAAGGAATTTCAATTACTTTTTGGGATTAAATTAATAACCATTCCTTATTTTTTTTTTCTTACATATTTTCATTATTTGTCCATAAGACATAATCAAGTCAATACTTATGGTAAGAGTATATCAATACTTTTAGATAAATTTATTGTTATTATATAGTATTAAGTGAATAGTTGTAAATGAAGGCAAAAAATTTTACCTTTCCTATTCAAATAATTTAATTTTGAGATAAGTTGGCTTCGGTATCATTCTCTTCATTTGGCCATAAATAATTAGAGATTTTTTTTCCCCAACTTACATTGCAATTTACTGGTAAAGAGATTTGAATAAAGCTTTTCTTTTCGTTTGCACATGTATTTTTATTGGTAACATAGTATGATAATTTTATTTAATATAGAAGTGTCATAAAAGAGTAAATATGAATAAATTCTCATAATACTTTGTTAACTATAAATGCATTTCCTTAACAAAAATGTTGTGCATTTCAAATTTGATTTTCTTCCATTTTTGTGCTCCAATACATGACATAACATGTATACTCAAGTTGAAATTGGTTACAAGTGTTCCCTTCATATGCACCACTTAGTACGAGTTTTTAAATGTATAGAATGATGGAATGAAACTATTGTTATATATATTGTAACAATTCAATTAATTACTTTGCACTACATTTTAACTTATATTAAGTTGCTATATTTGATTTTTGTACATGTATTGCATGTGCACGTTTGTTGCTATTAATTCAACTATAATTATATAAAGTAATAATAGGTCAATATCATGATTTACACCTCAATTTTACTAATTTTTGCAATTATATACCTGAAATTTTAATTTGTTTAATTATACACCTAATTGAAAATTTTATTATCATATTCTATACCTCAATTAACTCCAATTCATATCATTAGTCTATTTAACATGATTAGCCAACAAGATAGTTACCCATAGCCTTAAGGAGTTTGCTCAACCTCTTATAAGCGGCTGTAGGCCAATCCCTGCAAAACTGTAAATTACAACTTACTTCAAAAATATATATCGTGCAAATTACTAACAATCGTTTATGACCATTTACAACCCTACCTACATGAACCCCCTAAAGCAGTGAGCGACCATCCATTTAGCAAATCATTCTGATTAGATTAACGATATGAATTGGAATTAATTAAAGTATAAACCGTGATAACTAAATCTTCAATTAAATGTATAATTAGATAAATTAAAATTTTAAGTATATAATTATAAAAAAATAATAAAGTTGAGGTGTAAATGGTAACATTGCTCTAAGTATTAATTATTACTTTTTTATTTCTATTATAATTTTATTTTTACATTATTTTATTTTAATAAAATGGATATCTCGTATTAGGGCATCCTCATTCATTGCATCCTCTTCAAGGTCCTTAAGATACCACATTAACACCTTAAGGTCCTATCCTTCTTAAGAACTTTTTCACTTTATCTAAAGTTCTTAAAAAGTGATTCTTATCATTTCCTTTTAACTTTTTATATATCCCATACCAATTATTTTTAAATAACAACATAATATTTTCTCAATATTGTAAATAATTAATAAATTTATTATTCAAAAAAATTTTAAAATACAAAACATAATTTTGTCAGAAAAAAATTTTTTGGGCTGAATTAAAGTATACATGTTATCCTATGTAGAAGGAAAAATAGAAAAAAGGAAAAATAACCTTTGCATTGGCCAGAGAACATTGCATTGCCAGTGAACATTTCCTAGGAAACTATACGATATTGCAATGTTGCCTAGCGGAGCTTCAGACTATTGAATTATGAAAAGTAATTTCATTTTTTCTTTCACAGTAAATGTAGAAAGACCCGATAGGTTCCATGATCTTGAGAAAATTAAACACAAATTTGTTAAAAAAAATTAAAAGAAAACATAAAATTGGGCAGGTTTTTAAGATTTTTAATAAAAGGATCCCATGAATTGTAAAGACCCACCCATATACTCATCCGTCAAAAACCTCTCATATGTAGGCGATGCGAATGCTCTTAAAATTTGGAGAAAAAAAATGTTGAACGCATAAACCGAAACTATTTAAAGGATCGCGAGAATAACAACGACCATTCAACCGCACAGAAGTGTGAAACGAATGAATGGTGGCGGAGAAAGGGAGTGAGCTGAAAAGGCTCAAAATACGGAAAAAGATCGTATAGTTATTACCTTGTCCGTGGACATGTAAATCATTGATAATTATTAATTATATTTAAATATGTTATAATATACTCATAGTTGTTTTAAAATTTATCCGCTATTACTGTTGCATATTTAGATACTATATATACATATGCACATACACACCCGTTAGGTCGCAAATAATTCCCTTCTCCCAAAATACACCTTACGGTTTTCCAACGTCAGCGCATGCGTCAGTAGTCCCCACGCGCCTATCCTCCATCTCGCTCCCGCATATTGCCCGGGACAAAGACCACAGTGCACATGATTCGTTAATGAATGAACTCGTGGCTCTAACATTTATTGCCAACTTCCACTCGCCAACTGTCGAGAGTGTGTCCTACCCCCTCGGGAAATATCTTAACGGAAAAGATAATAATAATAATAATTTGAGATCGTGATAGTACTCAAAATATCTAAGCCCCATTACTTTCTTGAGCTACTTATTTTCAATATATATTCATTAGTCATATCTAAATATTTGGATAAGAAATCTATTATAATATAATTATAAGATTATATACCGTTAGATTAATTGTTGCACGTGATTGTTAGGTACGTACTCGACGCAAAAGAGCCAGAGCAAGAAATATTTATCTTTAAAATAACAATTGAATTAAATATTTAAAAACAATATTAGAGTATATATTAAGATTTGTTACATGTAATATATATATATACATATATATATTTCTTTTTTTACAAAAAATGCCTAAATTTTGATGTGATAAATTCATTATAATAATTTTTCTCCATAACTTCTTGTTATCTAAATTTTGTGCGGATAAAGTCTCTCAGTCTCATGCAACAAAGTAGGCTTTGTTGAGAAGATTTGAACGATCAAGAAGAGCTCCTTGCAAAACAAAAAGGGGTTGAGTCATTACGTCGAAAGATTGTCCGATGTGATCATTTCTATACTTAAGTTGGTGAGTAAAGGGTGAAGAAACTTTCAATTAGAAGGGAAGGGACGGTGATACTTCTTTAGGAAAGAGCAAATGAGCTATTTTTATTCTCTTTCCTACATACTTATAAGGAACTCCAATAAAAGTATTCACAACCCTAGCATATAGGGGAATGGACAAGGCTCCTTAACATTAGCAAGGGAAATGATTATCCTTGACCTTTGTGACGGTCTCATCCTCCTTACTGTTACTTAATGCCATGCCTAGTTGATATGGGTTAAGCTACTAATTGTCAGATGTGCATGAACCATGGGTGGCTCATTGAAGGTTATGCAATTATTAGGCTCACCATTATGCTCATTCCATAATTGGGATGCTTGAGGTCTATAGGCCCCGAATGAGAGGTTGATGGTATGAAGTTGACTGGGGTAATGCAATGACGGTAGCTTCAATTGGGGCAACCAATTGTTTGGCTACTTGATCATGTAGGTTAAGCCTACTCGTTGCTTTTACTTATTGGGGAAACATTCCCTGACCACCTCATCTTTAAGCTGTCGAGCTATATTCAATAGTTAATATCAATACTCCTTATTATCATTTTTCTCATATATATTGACAATTGCTCTTATGCCTTATAGAGCGTAAAGGCTTAAAAGCTTATTTAAGTTTCATTTTATACATAGTCCATAAAAAAATCGCAATGTTATTGAGATTTATGACATATAGAATCGATTAAATTGTATAACATTATATAAAATTAGTAAAATCGTAAGATTATGGAATCATACACCTAAACTTATTGTGTTACCAAAGATCTATATGTAAATAGTTTTACATTCATTTTAACTAAGAAAAATATAATAAAATCATAAAATTGACTCACAATTTTAATAATTATGAATAATAACTCCTTTTAGGCTAATCTTTTATTTACTTGGACATTGTTAATATAATATTATACATAATTTAAGTACTTGATACATAAATGACGAAAATTTTCTATATTTCTTTAATAACATAGTGTGAGATCTCACAAAATTGGCTTGTAAGCTTAAAATTAGCCAAATCGAAATCAATATGTGAAATTGTGGATAATTGCACAAGTTTTTTGACTGAGCTTGAAATTTTGCGATGAGTACAGGAATATTAGTAAAAGTAGCAACGAGTTTAGATTTAGGAAAAATAAAATAATTAAATACTACCTTTATAAAATATATATATTACTCATTAATTATCAGGAATACGTGAAACGAGTTCCAATACATAACAACCCACCACAAATAAATTATTTAGGTAACATAATTAATAAAGTGACATGAATTAATATCAGGGAATATATATACACTAAATTATATCTAATATGTGATATATATATACACATACATGTAAAGTTAATTGAAACTCCCCAAATAAACGAATAATACATTGAAATGATTAAAAATTGGGTAAAAAGAATAATAGTCAATAAACAAATATTAATGCTACCACATTTGCAAGTGAATAACATGACAACTCTATTGTGTAATGAAATGGATGTTGGCTTATAAGAATATGACATGTTAGTGACAAATTAGAATTATACTAGGCAAACTATTAGCAATAAAAGATTAAATGAACTTAAATGGACTTGCAATGTAGCAAAAACCTTGGAAGCTTAACATGGCAAATGGGAACAGCGTAGAGAAGGATTTGCTGGCATTAAAAGGAGGGATTAAGGACACGTATTTACTTCTACAAATAAAAGTGGACACTTAGATGATGAATAAAAAGAAAAAAAAAAGATAATTCCCATCAACTCCTTAAGCCTTATAAATGCAACCTTCCAATTGTTTTATAATCTTTAAAATAGTATAAGAACTTAGACAAATTAGAATGAGCTATGGTAAAACCATAGGAGACTTTGAAAATATATATATGTAAATATTATTTAGTTGATAAGAGGACCGTACAATGGACTATAGAACCTATGATCAAACCACCATGACATTTGAATGCGAAACCATTTGACTAGCTTTAGCAACACCCTTTAGTCATTGTCGATCGTTGGAAGTTCATCTGTTGGTGAGTCATCTAAATTCGTTTGATTTTCAATTAAATACTAAACTCCCATGCATAGTAGTACATGATGTATTAAAATTATAATAGATAAAAAAAAACAATAATGACAAATTAATTGTTTGTATAAGAACTTGCCATTTAAATTACCTTCATTGATGAAGCCAATAGTTTTGAGGTTACGAAACTTGTGCTACGACAAATTATTTGTATATGGAAATACTAATTGTTAATATTAAAAGACAATATACATACATAAAAATATATACTAATAGAAGTTATATGATTTTTTTGTCCCCATAAATATATATGTACAATAATGTACTATTAAGATATGTAAAAGTTCACTCTTATAAGTATATTATAATATCCTTTTATATTTTATGTTAATAGAAGTCCTAGAAAATGTATCTATGCATAAATATAAGACTCATCTAACAAACATGATGTGTGTATGTGTATATATATTCATATAAATATATAAACTACATTTTAATAACTTAATGACGACATAACAAGTTAAGCTAATAAAATAGATAGAACCTTATTGCATTCATAATTCCGACAAAAACTAGGCATGGGTTTTAATATATAGAATTTCCAAGTGATCAGGAGTTAAACACTATCAATCTAGTCTAGTGAATATTTGAATAAGTAAGTGAGATTAATACTTTACAGTATTTTAGGATATTATTTCAGAATATTTAAAAACTTTGGTATGTATTTACTTATAATTGTAGTTAGTTAATTATGTTTATGTAGTGCTTGTGTTTAAGATTTGATTGGTATGATGAGAGCTAAACTCCATAATGTGGTTGTTCTGTGAATATTATTATACATGAATTATTTGAGTTTGGTTGATTACCTTAAAAATGAACTAACTCAAACTTGGTTTAACATTTAATCTGATATGCATTACAACCTACTAAGGGTAACGATTAAGATTTTCGGCCAAATATGGACACCTTTCAATGAGAATAGCTAAAATGGCCATTTCTCCACCCTTAGCCAAACTAAGTAATAGGAGAGGAGGTCACCGAGAGGTTGGAGGCCATAATTCAAAGGTGGTTACGAAAGGAACGTGTTCTCCATTGTATAAGCTCTAGTTTGATATCGATTCACGAGTGCACGACGTCAATTTCCTTAACCCAGATTAGTGTGAACGTAATTTTTCTAATCTTACGACAAATCTAATAATGTTGTGCAATGACATTTACTTATATACGCGCTGTATTTAACTAACTTGGTTAAAAACCTTACTTATAATGTACTAGATGCATACTTATGTCTCTGCCCCACTTATTAAGCAAATTATCACTCATTCCCTTATAATTTATTTGTAGGTTTCGAATAGATTACAAATACTTATCCAAAATCAGAGCACTAATAAACTAAGATAGTAAGCGAGGCATAACAAAAAATTGTTAGTTATTGTCATTAGTAATAACTTTCTTAACTTTTAAGAAAAACTACACAGAACTCTTCAAGGAGCTTAATAGTTTTCAATATTCTAATTTGTATATGAAATGATAGATACTTATAGGATTTACAATCACCCTTTTGCAAAGTCAAATTACAAGTTTATTTTTAACAAATTATTTCAAATGATTACTCTACGGATTTATAATAAATAGATATCGAATTCAATACTTTAAATAGATAGAGTTAAGTACGTCTAGTGTAAACTAGGCTTAAGATGGCAGTTGTGATAATAGTTTCTATCTTAAATTGCTCACATAATAAGACTATTACAACCTTACCTTTTCAGAGTATGACACATAGGGATCATGATAGCTTGGTTCATCAATTCACGACTCCATTTGAATTGAATTGCAAAGTATACTTAATGTTCCGAGTTAAAAATAGTAAATAATAAACACTGCAAGGACTTTTTTAACTACTTATTTCAAAAGTTTATAATTAGTATTAATAGGTTATTCACAACCATAACCTTATAAACCAACACTAATTCTCTCTCATAATCCATTTAGGACTTTACTTAACATGGATTATCACAATCCCCTTCCCTAAACACCCTTATCCTCCCAACACTATCACCACCACCCCAAAGCCCCCTAAAACCCTACCTACTTACCCACCCTAACCTTTCTCACCTTATTTCTATTACCTTCAACCTATAGGTCATTTTAGAAGTATATAAGGAGTCACTCCCTAATAACACTTTTTGCCTTCTTCAAACCTTTTCTCTAAACCGAGTCAAAACAATTCTTGAACCATCAACTTATTAGTAGGGGGTTGATTCTAATAGTTTTTGTAACACTTGATACAAAAATTTGTAAATAATTAAGTTAACAAATATTAATTGATCTTTTTTCTACCACTTCACTCAAAAATTTATAATAAATATTGACTATTGATAAAATAATTACCACCATAATCTATCAATTCTCTCCCACAATTTACGTGAGTCACAATATGGATTTATTAAATTATCATAAACCATAACCTTTATTATGGATCAAATTGTAAAACAAATGACCTAAAGAAAAACTAATTTGGTTTGATTCATTTTGTGTCACTTTTGGATGAAAATTCCTCAATTTGACAAATTCACCATTCAAACCTTAGTGCTTTGTGTCATGGTAATCGCCACCCTCCTCTATTTCGTAAACATCCAAAAATTATACTTTGAAAATTTTGAATTTCATAAGCACCAATTAATGTACTCTTACTTTTCCTATTTGTAATAATGCTCCCTTTGATAAGATATAGAATTTGGCACAACTATGAATTATCTTAAATCTAACCACAAATCAAATTGACTAAAAAATTGCATATTCGGTTTTTTTAGGCAAATTCACCATATACCATCTTAAATGGTAACCACCATTGTCTTGAGAGGATATACTAATGGCACCTTTGTTTCATCAAAATTGAATAAAGAAAGAATGAATTGCAATTCTAAAAAATAAAACATTAAAGTGATGGTTATTTGTTATATTTATTTTAACGTCTTGTGAATAGATATAAAAATATGTTGAAAGAAGATTACAAAATAACTATTCTCTTAATTTGATAAAGAAATTATTATTTTTCATTTCGTCGCAATAGTATTTCGATGATATATCTATTCTATTAACCAAATATAACAATATGCCTATAGGAGAGGAATATATTTGACTCTACTCATATGAAATCAACCAAACATATCATAATATGGGTAAAATCTATATTATCAAGCCTCTTGAATTGTATATGATTTTTCTTAAACCATATTTCTAGTAACATGTGATAACTTATGTTACCAAAAACAATTAGGACATTCTTTTTAGTGATTTAATTAAATTAAGTCATCTATGTTTATATCGTTACTTAAAGTAAGTTCTCTATACATTTATAGTTAAATGCATTCATATTATAGGTACATAAAAAGACAAATGTAATAATTATATGATAACTTGTGTCTCACTTTTTTTATACATGCTTTTCTCTCATATTTTTGTAATTATCTCAATTTGTTCCAATGTTTATTTATATATTACTATAATATTTTATAGATTGATGAAAGAGAGAAAAGCAAAAGTGTTGTGTGTAGAGTTATTTTAACAAAACTTACCAAAATAAAAAGTAATTATTTTAATAAAAGAGTGAAGGATTTTGAGGAGATGGAAATTGGATGGTGGTTAAGCGGAGTTAAAAGATAGTTTATTGAGAAATTTACTAAAGTATCCTATGCAGTTATTTTTATGACATTTAATAGCATAAACTTTTAAAGGTGGTTAATGGAATTTCATAGAAAAAAGTAAGGTAATTACATAGTACCTCTTGTTCTTAAATAATATAGATATAGTTATATAACGATGCATCAAAAAGATATCAATAGCGATACAAAGGACCTTACGACTCACTTGAAATATAAGTAACTTGATTGCATATTCAAATAAAATTGAAAAATTAAAACAACCCACTTTAAACATAAAGTGTTTAATTGAATTTCAAACTAAATGTAGGTCATTTTCTAGTCAATCATCCCATTTTCACAACTATTCCATAGTAGTGGATATTTTAATTTATATTTTGAGAGTATAATACATATCTATCGATTTTAAAGAAAAAAATTACATAATTATAAATTATATAAAAGAAATTATCAAAATATTATTGGTACATCGTATTTCAAGATAAGACATTATTATTTGTACTAATGTCACATTTTGTGATGTCAATATTTGTATATTATAACTATATTGCATTTTACAGCATAACACAAATATACATATGTCGCATTTAAAGATGCGATACAAATACATCAATATCATATCTTAAAAATACGATATAAGTATTAAACTAACGTCGCATCTTGACATTAATATAAATAATTATGATATAGTAATAGTATTTTAGTAATATTTTTTTATATAATTTATAGTTATGTAACATTTATTAATTTTAATAATAAATACAAAATTTTTTCCATATTTTGGGTTTAAAATTAAATCTACAAGAATAAAGTTGACTTAAATATGTAGGTGAATGAATTAATTAGTCAAATTTGTGAAAAATTATTAATTTCACATGACGGATACAGAAAATTCCAAATTGACTTCTAATCCATGATTTTCTTTAATTAATTACGGATAATGTTGATTACTGCCTCCTGGCCCAATTACAATTTCTTGGGCCCCAAGAAAAGTCCAAATTGAACTTGACGAATCGAGGATTTTCCTTTTATCCAAACAAACACGTGACTGTGAAGTTCCACGCGCTTGGAATCCACACTCTCGGTCGCGTGCGTATGTGGTGGGGCCCACAGAGTAAATAGCGTACACGGAAAACTGGGGAACAGTGATGAACACCGGATCATGGTCTACGTCGTGCCGACGGTCGGCCCACCGGATGTGGTGATTAATTAGTATATTTGTTCCATTCATGACGCATACAATGCCTAATGGCTACACAATCATGGATTAGGATAATGAATAAACTAGTGAATATAGGGGAAAAAGAAATTTGTGATTGCATAAAGTTCGTTATTGGTGGCTGGCATTTTATGTTTTCGGTGATCATCATCGTATCATTCACATCAAAATATCCTAAATACAAATGTAACATGTTGTATAGTATCATGATTTACACCCATATAATGATAAGATAAATAAATGAAAAATATAATTTATAGAGTGGACATGGATTGATTGTTATGACAATCCAACCATGTAATATAATTTATTTATGAACTAAACAATGAAATAAAGCAAATTTTTAATACCATTCATCGTAATTTCACCTTTAATGTGAAAAACCTTGTGCTAAATAAAAAAAAAATGTAAAAAACCCTAATTTTGGTTAATTGTTCGAAGGGAAAAGAATATTACATTTCAACTTAACAATCCAAAACAAATTGTGAATCATAAACCTAATAAGCCCATGTTATTATTAGGTTTAAACCCATGTTGATTAAACAATATTTTTAGAGGACTAAATCGGATTTGTAAGCTTTAAACTTAATAATAACATGGGTTTACCTTTTTAAATTAAGGTAATAAGGTTTAGAAAATCAAATTCACAAATTTTAAGATAACTAAGAGAGATTTGGCACGATAGTTTTTGAGTTAAGATCATTAAATCTGCTTATTTACTCTTAACATTTCTCAAAAAGCCCATGCACTTAAAAAAGATTTTTAACAAGCCTAAATCTAAGCAAAGCCCATAAGGGGATCCATTACTAAATAACTTATTTTGACGCTTTATTATTCAGTATCAGTGAGTAAATTTTATAAACTTTTGGAGTTCCTTCTCAACTTACCTTAAAGAACCTTACACAAACATTGTCCTACCGTCATATTTTTGCCTAAAATGATCAAAGAAAGTGATCACAATGAATCAACTAATATTATCATAAAAAATAGAGGAGACTCCTTTATCTGTTATATTTATACTTAAATCATTAAGATTACTTATTTCTTCCTAATTCATTCTCTTCTTATCATTCTTTTCATGCTACTTTCATGCTATTTTAAGTCGTTGCTCTAAACTATATATGACATGGGATACATACTATATGCAAGTGATAATTACCGTCGGAGCTATATACCATAATATTATTTACCTTTTTGTTAAGGAAAATGTTATTAAATACCTAATGATATTTACTAGTATTAATATATAGAACTTATACATTGTTTTCATATAGTTATTTTTTAAATAGAGTACGCCAATAATGTTAGAAAGATTAAAAATTTCATTTTAAACTTGTTATATTATTAGTTAATTTGGCGAAAGAAGTTATTACTAATTAACAAGAAGCAATTTCAGAAGGCAAAAAAGACGCTCTGATAAAAATTGACATCCATAAACCCTACGTCGAGGAGACTGACATTTTCCATGCTCTCTGTCTCTCTCTTCCCACAACTAGCGCGTGTTCATCACTCTCCTCTTTTAGCCTGAGTACTCAGTCTCTCTTATAGACCCAATCCTTGAAACGATAATGTAACTAGTCTCATTTCCCCACTCTCCTGCATTCTTCTCTCCTATCTCTCTCGCTAAACCCTAATCATTAATCTCTCTCTCTCTCTTCCCGATGGCAGCCGTAACTGAGAACGGCACCGTGATGACGGCGGACGAGGAGGATGAGAAGTATGGATTCCGTCGATCGGAAATGTACTCCTCTAACCTTGTGAACACTGTAGATGCGTACGACCGCCACGTTTTACTCTGCTACAAGAATCCTGAATCATGGACTCCACGCGTTGAAAATCCCGATACTGAATTGCTACCTAAGCTGCTCTCTTCTGCTGTTAAGGCTCGCAAAGATGATATCCCCGTTAAGGTCTGTTTGGATCTCTGGAGTTTTCATCTTATTGAAAATGAAGTCCTGTTTAATTTTAAGTTAAGCTCTGTTTGGATAGTGGAATTAAATTTGTCTGTTTGGATCTTCGTAAAAATCGATACAAAATTTCCTGTTTGAGTATCTTCTTGGTTCCGCCAATCATATGCCGAAGCCATCTTTACGCTTAAAATTTAGGAAGATAATTTAAAATGAAAGTATTTATTCGGGATTTGAGAGTGTTTAACATTAATACTTTGTAGTAATGGAATGAAATGACGATTCCTTCCATCATACTAGTGCTTTGGATTGCAAATGGCTATTCTAGGAAAATTTCATTCCTCCGGAATAAATAATTGCAATTTCTCTTCCATTTTTTTCGGGCGTATTTCCGTATGTAGCCATAAGATTAGTTAAGAGCATAGTAGTATCATTGGATATATTCTATTAATTTCATTTTATTTGCAACCAAATGAAATACTATACCTCCTTCCATTCCATAAACTAGACATGCCATTAACATTTTGTGGTTCATAAATATATGAGGTCAAGGTATAGTTATTCATGTTTTGAACAAACTGTCAGAATTGCCATGTCAGCTGTCTTGCGCCAATTGCTTCCCTTATTTTGATTTTACATGATTGATGGTTGTTAATGGGTTCAGGGCTTCAAAGTTCAGTGTCTGAGCGAAAATAAAGTAAAAATTATTATTAGACTAGTATTCAATTGAACCATTGCAAACTTTTCTGGATGTGTTCTTTGCAGAATCAGAAGTCCTTACAATTGGTTTTAGTTTTGATTTTGCTGCATGTTATTATTGGATAAGAATTTTAGATGAGGTTCTAGTTTATTTAGTTGGTTCTTCTTTTATTGGATTGTTAGCCAGTGCACAGGCTTTGGTTTTGTACATTTATCTTTTTGCAGCATATTGTGGTCTTTCTGCTTTTCAGCCATAGTTTTTAATTTTATGGGAATCAGTGGATTTTATAGTGAGTATATTGATCAATTATTTTAACACGATGCCTTTATTCACGGTTATCGTGCTTTGTATGCATTAGAAGTCAGTTATACATTTCTCTTCAAGATTCTTAGTCCTCTGGATTTCATAGTGATTAGTGTTTTAACTGGATTGGTATTGAGATTTGTTTGTATGCTTTATTGCAGACCAAGCTGACAGTATGTGGAGGATGCAGTGGGTGCGAGTGCTCAGATGGAGATGTATTGATTTTTCCTGAAATGATCAAATACAAGTGAGTTTATTTATGATTTACTTGACGTTATAATTTTTTGTGCTTTGTAGACTGGATAGGTGCATTCAATATTTTCTCATCAACCAGCCATACATGGGATATTTTTTCGTGTAAATGATACTTGGGATTTTTGGGATGGTTTTTTGCTCTTTTGTAATACATTCTTTTTATATATAGACCATGCTTAAGATTCTATATCGTTTACAATCTTTCTGCATATTTGTGTGTGTAATTTGATTATTGTGCAAAAGGAAAGTGAGCAAATTCTTCTTTCAAATTCAACATGTGTCATTGGTTAGAATATCTGTTACTGATGTTTGTAGTGTGACATTTAGTTGTATAAAATGGAACCACATTCAATTTTGGACTGACTAAATTATAGTAAAATCTGCTCATTGTAGTTTTATTAATCACCAACAAAGATAGTTTTTAGCACCAGAATTTTAGTTATGGAGGTTGTCTTTCTATTTTGCACACACAGTCCATCTTTGAAAATTGAAATACATCTGTGGTGCATATAAGGTCTTTTACTTAATTTGAATTTTCATTTTGTCTCCTTTCTAATGTTTATATAGTCATTAATGAATGATATATGTTATTCATGCTTATGGAATGATTCTGGTCGTGTCCTTTGGACAATTGGCATTTGTGCATTTTTCTTATTGGATTTTTAAAAGGTGCCATGTAGCTTATAAAAACTGGAGCTTTGGGATCAATACTGCCAACTCAGAAAGGTGCAAGTCTTAGTTTTTTATGCTATCATCTGCATAGCAAATCAAGGAGATGTTACGATTCTGTTTTCTATTTTGACGGTAGCAGTCCTATCCTCCATCCTATTATTCGTTTTTATTTTTTAAATCTAAATCATTAAATTTATAGTTTGTTCAATGGTTTAGATTTAGAGGAATATAAATCAAGGGTAAAATAAATGGCAGAACCAATCCCCTAAAAAATAAAAACATGACCGTAGAAAAATCTAGCAAGTCAACATCCTCAATTTTAGTTGGTCTGGCAAAGGCACTGTACATCCATACATAGACATGTACACATGTATAGATATAGATATATTTTTTGATAATTAGGAATTAAGATAAATAAATCAAAACAAAATGTTTGCGTTTGCCCTCAATTGAGAAAGTTGCATAAGATCTGAATGATGCATAGATAATTGCTTTTTAAAGACTTGATTGTGCTTTTAGAAAGTAAAATGAGTGCAGTCTCATCTGATGTCTTTTTTCTCCTGAACCTGTTTATGTTTCTTCCTGAAGCTTGTGACGTCTACGAAGAACTAGAGATTTAGGGGTTTCATGTGCTTAGTTTTTTCCTTGTTAACTCTTGATTATCTTTTGTTCCATTGTCAGAGGGTTTTTAATCATCTTGTCAACCTGAGCTTTTTGCATCTTTTTCTTAGGTAATTTTGCCTAATGTTTTAGTTGTTTGTCTTGAAGGGGATTAACGGAGTCAAATGTTGAGAGCTTTGTTGATGATGTGCTCGTGAATGGGAAACCATGGTCTTCAGGTTTGCAGGAGGTGCTAACTGGTTCCTATGTATTTGTTTGTGCACATGGTAGTCGAGATAAAAGGTGTGGTGTCTGTGGTCCGGCTCTGATTGAGAAACTTAATGAGGGGATTGATTCACGTGGACTCAAAGGTCAGGTTTTCGTTAGCCCATGTTCTCACATTGGTGGGCACAAATATGCTGGGAACTTGATAATATACAGTCTGGATTCTGATGGAAAAATTATGGGCCACTGGTAAGAATAATATAATCCCTGATATCCAGTTATCATAAATAGTTGTCAAAATTGTTAACAGGACATAAGAGTCACTTGCTGCCTCATCACAGGTATGGCTATGTAACTCCAGATGATGTTTCTGAGGTTCTAGATCAGCATATTGGCAAGGGACAAGTTATAGAGCGCCTATGGAGGTCTGTGGTCATTTTCTCATCACTATACTCGCACCATGCATCTATATATGGAGGTGATGTCCATTTTTCCATTGATGCTGGAAAATTTCTGGTCATGGTTGTCCTGATAAAAATTGCACTAAAGTCTGCTGTGGAAGCAAGAATGTCATAATAAGTTACAGGAAAAATGATTTTCTGGCATGGCACTTTGCACTGTAATGTATTAAGACTCTTTACGCTCGGTGAATACTCTCTTTTTTATTTACCTGCATGGTACTTGGAAAATCAAATATGTACATGGTTTTAACTTGATTCTAATGGATGAATGTCCAAAATTATTTTTCACCCATGATGAAGACTTATGACTCTAGAGTACCTGAATCCATTGATGTGTTTTCAAACCATCTTCCATTACTTGTGGTCTGGATTTAATTATGCATCATATTTTACAAATAGAGATCAGAAGGAACTCCTGGAATGTCATCCTAACAGACAGAGTGTTCTAAGAGTCCGGCCAACAGTATATGATAAATGGAAACAACAGATAGTTGAACATCACCAAAACTTGGCATCTTAACAGAAAGAATTGTACTTCTTGTTTGTAATGATGTATAATCTGCAGGGGGAAAATGGGAGCACCTGTAGAGGGAGGTGAGATGGCAGAGAAGGAGAACCGCCCACACAAGAAACATGAGAAGAAGGGGAAGAAGCATGATGAAAGCAGTGTTGAGGAGAAGAAGGAAACTGCTGCAGGATGCTGCCAGGGTGTGAATGGAGTTTCTTGTTGCCAGACTTTGAACAAGGGTGTGGACGAGAAAAAGGTAGAAGTGACTGCACCAGAGGGCAAGTGCCTCAGTAAATTTTCACTCTTCGCTGGGAAGTGGGAGCCACAGCATGTTCATACCGTAGCTACTGTTGTTGGTGCTGTTGCGGTTGTTGCTGGTGTCTACATCTTTTACAAGAGGTCTCATTGATGTACATTATAACAACTTGTCAAGATGTGGAAAGCCCCGTTTTATTTCCGTAGGAAGGTTTTACAACAACATATAATAAACCTCTGAACAAGATGTTCTGGAGGAAAGTTGATGCTTGCAACTTCCTGTTAGTGGTGCCTGATGATTTACTATACAGTAAACATACATGTATCTGCATCAACAGTTGAAAATTGCCAGTCTAATTGGCTTTTGTTAGCTCCATGCTTTTTTTTTTTGGGACTCAACATGCCAACAAGCATTGAGTTTGTATTCTGAATATATTTGTTCGTTTGAAATAGTAACTTTTTGGTTGGGTCTATTTGGCTCATGTTTTCCTCAGATAATTGCACCGTCAGCAGAATGTTTTGCTTCCTTTTTTATTCTTTTTTGTTTTTTTTTGGTGTCTACCCTGAAATTCTTTATAATCAAGGAGCGTTTGTTCAATTTGTATGATTTTGGTGGACTTTCTGCATGGCAATGACATCTCTGCCTTCTTGTGCTGCATGGCATGATGTGGCTTTGTATTCCTTCTACATATCCATTGACCCTGGTAACATGTTAACAACTTCAAAATATTTCCACACCTCTATTCAAAATTTCAATTTCCATTGTCCATTTGTGCATTGCGTGGGATTAGTTCTTGCAAATGCTCATACTGGCATTTGAAATTCATTTGACCTTGTGAGTTTACTGAACTTCTTAGGGAACTGGAATTCGATATCCAATATATAATTATGACATGTACTTATTTTGACATGGTGGAGGACCTCTAGAAGGAAAAGTCAGATGACCTGCAAAATTCAGTGCCGACTAAAACGATGTTAATTATGACATATACTCATATGGTCACATATATAAGTTGCCATTGCAATCACTCGTATCATGAAAATTCTAAAGGTTACTGATCACCGTGGAAATTATAGCAGAACAAGCATAGTGATGTAGATAGGCAGATAACATTCCGATGAGATGTGAGAAAAATGTGATTCAGACATGGAGCTATAGAATCCATTCACAGAGAGAAAGGAACTGAGCTTCCACTTTCCTAGGATCATACAACTCAACAAGCCAAAAGAAGAAACTGCTCTGAACTACAACGATGTTAATAACTTTCATTGCTATGCTTGTACCAACTAGCAATACAATCACTCTCCAGCTTTATGTACAAGAAGCAATCTATTGTTAAGAAAACACGTACTTGTCATGTTTTTAATTTGGCGACCATTTCCTCGACCAGTCTCAGTGTTGTTCCTACTACTATCTCTCCTTCTGAATCAATTTCCTGCATGATCTGTTCAATGAATTCATGTTTTGAATGTTTAGTCCTCCCGTATTTCGAATAATCTCTGAGAAGTAGCAACAGATGTTGAGCCATATCCTTAGCCCTACAAGTACCATCCACACTGAGCTGAAGCAACCCGGGCATTACACCTTCCCTCAAAATCAACTCTCTGTATCTCTCTCTGGAACTCCTGCATATTAATAACAAAATCGCCACAGCACTCTCTCTGCATTGTGGAGAGCCCTCTTCTAGTGTCTCAACTAATGCCGGAATGACACTACTAATGGATGCAGTTTCTCCGAGGGCATTGCTCGATGAAGAAACTAGATTCTCGAGCAGTGCCAGGGCCTTCTCTGTCACCAACGATGACTTCTCAGAGGAGATTATTAGTTCAACAAGACACGAGAGTCCTCCTGAGGCAAGAATCATTGGAATGATTTGGCGTGATGTTGAGAGATTGTGAAGTGTGGCGACAGCATCCATCTTGGCCTGTAGAGTTATGCTACTTATGGCTTGGTTTTGTTCGCTGTTGATTATTGCAATTAGGGCTTGTATTGATCCTGAAGATGCAATCGGTATTCTGTTTCTTGTGCAGGATGAGAGAATCAGCATAGCTGCTGTGCAGAGTTCGCAGATGGTTTCGTTCCGGTTTTGCAAGAGACTTAGCAGGACTTGTATTGCTCCACATTTCACGATACATACTTTGTTCCTGTATGGTGAGCATGAATAAAAAAAGTTGAGCTACGCAAGTTAATGTAGGAAAAATCTCTAATTTACAAATCAAATCCATATAGCCTAAATCCAACGGTACCGTTCGCTACCGGACGCTAGAGCGAGCAGGCCATACAGGGCAGCCTCAATGGCTTCAGAATCGTTGTATTGCAGAATTGAAATCAGTGGGGGAATAACACCTATTTCAGCCAGCTTATGCTTCTGCTTGGTAGTAAGCTTGCCGATCCCGACCGCGGCTTGTATTTGAGCCTCCATATCACCATTCAGCAAGGACTCAGCCAGGAATTCCTCCATTAAGAACTCCCACTTTGGTATTTGGCTAAGTCCCAGTCCCTTTCTTGTCTGTTTTACACTCAAGATATATAAGTCACATTGTTATCATATTGACATTGATGATGGTATTGGTTTTAGTATCGGTTGCTTGAAGATATGATATTTGGCTTTTGTAGGTATCCGTTGTTTGGATCAGAAGCAACTCACAATTCTTTTTGTCAGCTTTTTTCTTACTGCATGAAGTGGAAAGGTAACGAGGATACTTATATTAAATAGAAAAGTACATATATATATCGGTTTTCATAAATTCGATCATAAACTGGATGATACGTGATATATGAATTTTTCGTTATTTAGAACTATCTTACTTTCATTGAATATAAGCAAATTAGTATTCATTCATCTTTATGGTAAAAGTTAGATTAGATTTAATATTTTTATGCACTTTATTTAGACAAATAAGGTGGTACGTGATAAAGTTTATTTGTCTCCAGTGGCATGTGTAGACATATAAAGATATGGATTCTTGAAATAGCTTTTTTTTTTTTTTTACCTTTTATTGTCATCAAACGAAAGATATACTCTTCTTCATAGGCAAGATTTCAGAGCTATAATAACCAAAATGATGTGTGATTTTCCAGAAGACAGATGTAGTAGAATTTACAAATGAACTGGTGCTTAAATTTGAGAATAGTTAAACCAAGTATTGGGAAAAAAGAAAAAAAAAAATGGAAAATCTTTTTATAATTTTTTGAATTTGTGGCTTCCTTGGTTGACCAATTTATCTTTTACATTTGATTGACAATGGTTCTTAAAATTTGTATTGTTACCTGTCTACGTGAGATGGAAATAGAACATAAAGTTGTTTACAAATTTATCCTTTGAAATTATATATATCCTATGTAAGAATTATGTTATGTATAGGATAATTTGAGAAATAATACTTGAAAAAATATTATGTATTATTTATATACATATATATATATATATATATAAACTGTATGGAGAAAAACCATTTCTTTCAATATATGACATTATTGAGTTGAATAATTTAAAGATGACTATTCTTTAAAGTGCAGCAACAAATGATCGTACTCGTACATATTCTAATTTTCTTTTTTCCTTTCTCGATGGTATATATATGCTCGTGTTGTCGTGCTCATCCATTTTCTCCTTATTCTACACGAGTAGAAGATATGTTATGGGTCTATAACAGTTGATTACTACTTTTAAATGCATCTTCTATTAATTTTAAGTTGTAAATTCTATTGATTTTTTAACATATAAGTTTTTGTAATTCGTACATGCAAAAGATGTGTCCTCCTATGGGGGGTCTCTAGCTTTTTTTTATAAGTAAAAAATTCAATGTAAAATAAATTTATTTATAATTCCAACCGGTTATATTTATTCTAAACCACCTCATGGTTGCATCGTATGGTGAGTTGACTGTACTAGTGAATTATATATAGGTATAACATAGTTTTATGATGTTAATATAGAATAGGCAAATTATAGATACATCTTTAAATTATTAATCATGTGTGTAAACTCTTAAAATTCTTTTAAGTGTCATTTTACTTTTTGAAACTTTGTTCAAATTTGTACTAAATCTTTACTTAGAGGGTTATTTGCATTCGAAAAGTCTAAAAAAATCGATTTACAGTTAACTAAAGATTTAAAAAGCATATATGCAATTATACTTGATAAAATAAGAGTTAATATCACGGTTTACATTTCAATTTTATTATTTTTGGTGATTATACATTTAAAGTTTTAATTTATCTACTTATATATTTAATTAAATATTTAGTTATTACTATCTGTATACTAATTAATTCCTATTTATATTGTTAATCTAATAAGTAAGATCAATTAAAAAAATGATTACCCACAGTAGTAAAGAGATCTTGACCTTCCATAATTTACAACTCATTTTAAAAAATGTAGTTTACGTGACTCACGCTAGAGGAGTTGCGTTGCTCCTGTTGATTAGATTAATATTATAAATTGAAATTAATTAAAATGTAAATTATGATAATTAAATTTTTAATTAGGTATATAATTAGATTAATTAAAACTTTAGAGATATAATTATAAAAATAAATAAATTGAGATATAAATTATCCCATTATCCCACAAAATAATGTAACTTCTAGTATTTTCACTTCATAAATGCATCCAATAAATTGTAGTTCAGAAATCGTGGATGGCGACGTCATGGGATCATTTATAGTATACTTTAAGGAATCAATCTGCAAGCTTGTCTTTTGCTTTTGTCATTACGGCGGCTTCAATTATAAGTAACTTATCTTACCATATTCTCATGATGAGTATTTGTTGTTAAAGTTTTTAATTGCAATTACTTATCTCTTCCCCTTTTTGCTTTTTTTTTTTTTTTTTTTAGTGTAACCACTTTTCTTTTCACTTTTCATTTTTATCAAATGATATTTTGCACTAGAGTTTCTGATATTGGATTTCATGAGCATGCAAAATGGATCATCATCATTGGTTATAAGACACGCAGACCCAGAACTATACATTGGAAGCTGGAACTTGCTGAGTTTAATCTAGGGAAAAAAATAAAAAAGGACATCAAATCAATAAATTTATAATAATGTGAAAATAACTTCCAGGGCTTTCGATATATTTAATGTCATATTTAAAATTCAAATTTCTTAAACATCACATTCAATCGAGTTTTTATTTATAAAATAAAAAAAAATAAAAATTAAACAGTAATTTTAATATTATTCTAATAAAATTTCAACATAAATTGTTATGTCATAAAGCTCTTAGAAAAAGAGTTTGATATGTTTTGCAAGTAAAAGATTCATTGATATTAATACACTATATATTTAAATAAATAACATGCAAGTGTTAATAATATGCATTATTTTTAAAAAACTACTATTCATACTTTTATATATTAAAATTTTATTAATATATATATACTATTAATCCATTCATGTCTCTTATTAGTGCTATACTGATGAAACTTTTCTCATATTTTGTGTGCTCTCAATCAATGATGTAGAGGAAACCACATAGGCAAACATATGGTTAAAAAATGATATAAAGCTACATAGCCAAACATACAGTTAAAAAATGATATAAAGCTAAACTCGTGGTAAAGATATTAGTTTATGAGCAAATTAGTCAAATGCTTTTTTTTTTTTTTGGCAAATAGTGATGTTTGGAATTAAAATTTAAGTGAGTTCATAACAGAGGAAATCTCTTCAAAAGAAAAGAAATCACAAACAGATTTAGCATAATTCAAAATAAGACTCTCAAGAAAAGATGGGGGTGTGAACACCCAATCAAAAGGGCACATCTTTTGTCTCATGTTTCTTGCTATCCAGTTTGCAACTTGATTGACTTGTCTCCTGATGAGATTACGATGGAAATAACTAAATTGTTGCTTCATCAGCATTAGACTTTGAACCATACCAAACAAATGCTAAGGAACTTTCTCTAGATTGTTAACAGTATCATGCACTATTGAGCTGTCCACTTCAACTAAAACCTCTTTCTACCCTCTTCTAATTGCATAGCAAACAACTCCAAACATAGCTCTAGCTTTCGTTGCTTACAGTGAGCTAGTATGGCAAATTGCTGCTCTACCTCCATACACCTCCCCCAAGAAATTTCTGGCTATAAAGCCATAGGCAGCTTCATTTGTAGCTAGATCAAAGGAGCCATCACAATTAAGTTTGATGACACTACCTATGGGTGCTATCCAGTGCTAGTCGTTTTCTAGCTGGAGAAGGGCACAACTAGAAGAGCTAGCAACGCCAGGATGGTTTATTGTGATATTGGCTTCACTTGATCTACTGCAATGCCGTTGGGGTTGTCAGGAGTTGTAATTATCAAATCTGCCAATGGGGATTCGGTTGCATCCTACTGTTGCTACTGCGCATTTACTGTTTAGGGTTTAGGCATGTGTATAGCCAAGGACCGCAACTGTTTTGGGCTGTCTTGTTTTGCCACAAATTCTACCTCTAAACTAATAGAGAGGGCAACTCGCAACACCTATTGAACATTTGGTTCATGATTCTCAAACAAGGCATGACATCTTCCTTTCCACAAGCACCACATGACTGAACATAGTTTAGTAAAAACAATTGACTCGCCTTTCTTATTCTGAATTGTGCCCTCGTCATACTATTTTAGCCAAGCTTCAACCGACTCCACTTGCATATTGTTAACCTTGATTCCTAAAACAGTAAACCATATACGAAATGTCCATGGATAGCCTAAGAGCATATGTGTAGTCGTCTCCTTGTCTCCACAAAAACTGCGCGTCTCAGATTGCACTATATTCCTTCAAACCAGGTTTTGTTGTGTAGACAATGCGTTGTTTAAAGCCCTCTACATGAAATGTTTAACTTTATGAATACTAAGGCTATGCCTAACCAGGTTCCAAGTTGACTTATCTACAAGACTTGGAGAAGATAACCCCGTAAAAGGAAGGACCAAGTTGCATCTAATGTACTTGTAAGCTAAGCATACACTGCATTTTCTTGATCTTTCATGTGGCCAAATTAATCGGTCTTGTATACCAATTAGCGGGATATGGATTTTTAGAATAGTACTAGTTGTATGTTGGTCAAACTACCTGTGAATCTCCCATAAATTCCATGTACCGGTTCTTGTGTTGATGAGGTCAACTACTCTAAGATTTGTGTTTGTGTGATAACTCTTATTTTAAATACATTTCACATGGTGATTTTATAGTATTTCCCTTACATCTTTGGTTTTCTTTAAAGAAATTGATACTTAATTGAGTAAAATTTTGATTTCAAGGTTTAAACGTGTTCTAGGATTGAAAACGAAGAAAAGGAATCAAGTTTCACTTAATTTGGAGTTTAAATGAAGGAGTTATGAAGTTTTGAAGTTACACGGTTTGGGACATGACCATGTCCCCAGGCTGTGTCCATGCAGGAAAATTTGCCAGGGTCAGAAAGTTACACGACCTGGAGACACGGTCATGTCCCAGGCCGTGTTTGGTGACGAAAACAGAAATCTTACAATACATTATAAAAGGACATATTAGGGTTTCAAAAGAAGGGAGAGACATTAGAGAAGTGAAGAGACTTGAGGAGAATGAGAAGAAAAAGGCAAAAGTAACACCAACTTCAAGATTGGAGAGATTTTTCATCAATCAAAGGGGTTTTTCATGTTTTATTTTATGTTTTTGATGAAACTCGTTTTTAGTTTCATTATGATAACTTAGAATTCGTGTATTTAGGATTATGGAACCTAGGGTTTCATGTGACTCTTGGGTTGATTTATAATTTTCAATAAAGTCTATATCTTTTCTTGATTCAATTATGTTATTTAATTGTTAATTGATATTTCTAAGGTATCAATATGTGATATTATTCATGATGATTAAGAAATTACATGTGTAATTAGATTTTAGCATAATTGGAGAGAATTACATATATACTTAGAGATAAGATACATGTTTCTTCCGGAAAGTTAATTATTTGTGTGGGAATTCATTTTACATTAATGCAATTCTAAGTTATATTACTAAGTGAAGAGATTCTGGTAAATAATTTAGGACTAGGGTTAATATACTTGAGAAAGGTATTAACTTTAATTATGAATCCCTCCGGTCAAGAATAATAGAAATTAAATTGAATATATTTTAAGTGGTCACATGTTAAACACTAGGGGAAATAATTCCTAAATACGTTATTACCTTCTTGAAGTCGTTTTTAGTTTTATTGCTTTCTAAATTGCTTAATCAAGTCCCATAATTAGTTTAGTTTGTTAATTTCAGTATTTTTAATTCATTCAACTCATCACAATTTTCCGATTAGATAATAGAGCTAAGGTTAATATTAGTACTCGAAGCCTCCGAGGGATTGACTCGGACTCACATCCGCTATATTAAAACTGATAGGTGCACTTGCCTGATTTCATTGTGCATCCTGATTTAAGTGCTGGAACATGGCCATTTAGGCTAAGGATCCATTTATCTTGACTTGTCCAGATAAAATGGTCATTTCCTACTTGCTACAAAGCACCTCTCATCAAATGCCCTTCACCATGTAAAATGCTAGAACAACCCCATGAGTCTCTTGCTCCTTTTGATGCTTACAAAAAGGATGAGTTTGGAAAGTACATACCTTTAAGAAATCTCACCCAAAACGCTTCCAAATTTGTAGCTACTTACTAAGCCAACTTAGTAAGCAAAGCTGAGTTAAAATCATTTAAGTCCTTAAATTCGAGGCCTCTGTATGTCTTGGGTAAAGTAACCTTGTCCCAACTTTGCCAATGAACCTTTCTTTCCTCATTTTTCTATCCCTACCAATACTAGGCAACTAGGGAGCTGACTTCTTTACACCACCTTGAAGTAAACTTCAGATAACTCATGAAGTATATGGGTATGGCCCCTGCTATTGCCTTAATAAGAGCTTCCCTCCTTACATTTGACAGTAGGCTCCTCTTCCAGCTTTTTAACTTTGATATGATTTTTTCCTTGACAAAACGAAGAGCTTCTATTTTACTCCTCCCCCAAATAGTAAGAAGACCTGGGCACTTACTTCGATTTGTAGATAGCGGCGCTCTTAGAAAAGTACCTATCTTAGTTGCTTTCTCATTAGGGGGTGTGTTTGCTGAAGAATAAACTTGATTTCTAGAAGTTGATTCTTTATCCTGATGCATTGCAATAATCTTGCAAAATCTTTTTCAAAGAGGTAACATTCTTTGCACTAGCTTCACAAGAGAAGAGTGAGTCATCAATAAAAAGCAAATGTGAAAGAACTAAGCTAGAAGGCTTAATTCTCATCCCGAGTATTCTATTCTCCTCTACTGCTTTCTCAATATTTCGGGAAAGGACATTAGCTACCATGATAAACAAGTAAGGGGAAAGCGGGTCCCCTTGTCTAAGTCCCCTCGTAAGTTGGACTTGGCTAGTGTTCTTTCCATTCACTATGATCCTATAAGATACCAAGGTAACACATTCCAACACCCATCCAATCCACTTGTCACAAAAGCCCAATCTAATGAGAACTACCCTAAGGAAATCCTACTCTATCCGATCATAAGCATTGTTCATATCAATTTTCAGTCCACAAAAGCTTTTTTTTTTTTTGCTTGGTTATAAGGGATTAGAATGCTTCATGAGATACTATAATGTTATCATGAATGAAACAACCATAAACAAATTTACTTTGGAATCCTAAAATGATGTAATGGAGGAATGGCTTCAACTTATTAACCAAGACTCTAGAAATGATTTTGTAGACAAAGTTACATGAGCTTATTAGCTAAAGTACCCTACTTCCTTGAGGGATGCGAATTTTAGGATGAGAACAACATTTGTAAGATTTAGAGATGATAGAAGATTACTTGTTTTGAAGAAGGACTGGACCATATCTACAATGCGGTTGCCTATGATGTGCTAGTAGTGCTAGTAAAAGATGCTTAAGAACCCATCCGACTTAGGAGCTTTTAAGGCGCTTAGCTGAAATGTATCACAATTAATCTCATCCTCTAACATAGGTGATGGGAATCGAGCTACTAGATCACTAACCTGTAGTCGAGCCTAAGGACTAGAGGGATTGGCAAGACAAATTCTTTTGTTCCTATCGACTTATACAGAGGTCGAGTATCTCCTTACTAACCCATTCTACCTGCCAAGCCAAGTGACTGCCTATTTCTCATATATTATGTGCCAAGAAACGGAAGGCCGAGACAACATCCCATTTTCATTCTCACACATGCCTAACCAATTACTTACTCGGTCGCACCTCTACTGAGATGCCAAGAAAAAAAGTCCGGACTGACCAAGCCACCTCTATTCAGACAAGCAAGCTGTCTGTACCTTTTTGTCCACATCTTCTAACGGCATCACTAATATAACATCACTACATATATAGTATCATGTGTAGTATCCGTTGCATTAATGATTACTTTCCTTGTATATTCTTTTTTGCCCTTTTATGTCTTATACATTACTTCCTTAGGAAATGTGCTTTTTGTCTTTTCCCTTTCGGGTAACTTGCCCTAACTTATGGGTACAAATACTCTTATAATTGTAGCTATAATAAAATATCATCATATTAATATACTTAAGTATTTTCTTTCTTGCATAAACACTATTTGTTTACTCTTAGTATTACTCTTATCTTAACCATTGAGCAAGGTTAAGTGGTGAGTAATCTCATTAAACCAATTTGTGCATCATATCTGTCACGCCTCGAAAAAGTAAAGTCAAAACAACCCTACCGTGTGAGCCATCCTAAGATGGAAATTGTCGTTATAGCTGCTATCTTAGACCTAGTTCACATCAAGCGTACTCAACTCTACCCCTTTAAGGTACTCAATTCGATACCTGTTTGATATAAACCTGTGAAGTAATATTTGTAATTTGATCTTATAAAAGAGTAATAATAAATCCCACAGGTACCTGTTATTTCACATATAGACCAAAATATTGAAAACTACTAAGCCTTTTGAGGAGTTATGTGTAATTTTCCTTAAAAGATAAAAAGTTAGTATTAAGGGTAATAACCAGTCATTTCTTGTTGCATCTCACTTCCCATCACGATTTACTAGTGTTCTAGTGTTGTGTAGGCACTTGTAATCTAGTTGAAACCAATAAAACAAACTATAAGAGAACGAACAACGACTTTTTCAATAAGTGGGGCGGTGATAGAAGCATGCATTCAGTACATTACAAGTAAGGTTTTTAATCAAATTAGTTAGATACAATGCATGTACAAGCAAATGCCACTGCACAACATTATCCGGTCCATAATGAGATCGGAGAAATTTCACTCGCTCTAATTCAGGTTGAGGAAATTGACGTTGTGTACTGATGAATCGAGACTAAACTATGGCTTGTACAATGGAGAACGCTCTCCTCTTATAACCACCTTTGAACCACAACCCTTAACCTTACCACAACTTCCTCCCCTATTACTTAGTTTGGCTAAGGGTAGGGAAAAGACCATTTCAACTATCCTCATTGAAGAGAGTTTGTATTTGGCCCGAGGATCCTAGCCGTTACCTCTAGTAGGTTGCGATACATATCAAGTTAAATGTTAAGTCCAATTTGAGTGAGTTCATTTTTAGAGTGATCAACTAAACTCAAACAATTCAAGCAAAATATTCATGGAACAACAATAACATGGAGTTCAACTCTCACTACAACAAATCGACACTCAACCACAAGTATTGCATACGCACAAATAGCTAACTACAATCACAAGCCAATACATACCAAAGTCCCTAGATATTGTAAAATAATATCCGAAAATGCTGTTAAGCATCAATCCCACTTATTTGTTTTGATGTCACTATGAAAAACTCATATCGTCAACGGTCTGATCACTGGAAGACCCTATATATACAAAACTCAAATTTAGTTTTCATAATAGTTACAAACACTAGGGTCTTATCTAAAGTATATTATAATAATAATATATAGTTTTATTATATAGGTTAAGTTAAGTTATTACTTATTAATAATATACGTAATTATACTATTATGTATAATATATCATTTTGATAGTATCGAAACGTACTTTTAATCGGTTAAATCATATTTCAATTACGGTAAGATTACCGTGATACGTAAATTCTCGTAATATTATGGAGATATAAATTATATTGCCTAAGATTATCTGATTTTAGTATTACGAGTTCTATTTCTAGAGATAACTTTTAACGGGTAGTTCGAATTTCTAACACGGTTATATGTATCTAAATAAATATTATCATATTAGACGTATTTTATATAATTAACTATATTTTACATAATTTGTCAACATAACTCTATAATATGGATATTATTTAACCCTAATATACATGTAATATATCCAAGTAAGGTGAATGATCAGGTGTATGCCCTCATCATGGATAGTAAAAGTTGCAACAACGTAGCATCAGCTAATCTTATTTCAAAACTAAAGTTGTCAACTATTGCACATTCGAGACTATACAAATTACATTGGTTAAGAGAGAAAGGAGCATTATATGCTACTCGGCAAATACTACTATTGATTACTGTAGGGAATTACCTAGACCAGATTCTCTGCGACATACTGCTCATTGTGCTTCCTACATGTTACTAGGTAAATTGTGGTTATTTGATAGAAGAGTTATCTATGATGGTTATAAGAACACGTACATGTTTGAGATGGTGATCGAAAGATGATATTAACCCAATGCTGTCGAGAGAAGCTAACAAGTTGCAAACAAAACTTGCTTACGAATCGAAGAAGGCTCTAGTGATGAGTAGAGTCGACCTCAAAGAAGCTGACAATGCTGACGAGCCAACCTTCATGTTGGTCAGGCATTTATTAGAAATGTAGGAGCAAGGTGAACTACCCTAGGAAATCAAAGGGTTGTTGGAAGAGTATGCCGATTTGTTCCCATAACAGTTACCTAAGGGGTTGCCCCCAACTCAAGGCATAAAGCATTGCATTGACTTAGTACCAGGTGCCACACTGCCGAATAAGCTTGCCTATCGGATGAATCCTGAATAAGTTGTTGAGCTCCAACGACTAGTCGATGAGTTGCTAAAGAAAGGATATGTGAAGGAAAGCCTCAACCCTTGTGTTATACCAACCCTTATAGTATCGAAGAAAGATGGAACCTGGCGGATGTGTGTAAATAACCGCACCATGAACTAGATTTCTATCAAGTACAGGCATCTTATCCCTAGGATAGAAGATATGTTGAATGAATTGAGTGGAGCCAAAATTTTCAGCAAAATTGATCTTATGTCCGGCTACCATCAGATTCGCATAGGGCGAGGAGATGAATAGAAGACTTCGTTCAAAACTCAGCATAGACTCTATGAGTAGATGGTTATACCATTCAGCCTATCAAATGCTCCGATCACTTTCATGTGATTGATGAACATCATGTTAAGACATCCAATTGGAAAGTGTCTTGTGGTATACTTTGATGACATATTGGTCTATAGTGTCGACATGCCAAGTCACTACGAACATCTTCGAGAAGTATTAGATATCCTCCATGCGGAGAAACTTTCGGCAATCTCAAAAAGTGTTGCTTTTGCTAGAAAGAAGTGGTATTCTTAGGCTACGTAGTTAGTGGGGATGGCTTACAAGTAGATGATGAGAAGATCCAAGCAATTGTAGAGTAACCGACTCCTATTACTTGTGCCAACGTGAGAAGTTTCCATAAACTAGCTTCATTCTGTAAACGATTTATCAAGAATTTCAGCACCCTCGTCGCACTACTTACTGAGCTAACAAAGAAAAACACCGACTTTCAATGGGGAAAAAGGGAGGAGAAGAGCTTTGCTGAGATAAAAGAGAGGTTGACCTCTGCCCTGGTGTTGGTTTTACTTGACTTTGAAAGAATATTTAAGCTAAAATGTAACGCGTCAGTCATTACAATTAGCGCTATCAATAGACTAGCTTCATTCTGTAAATGATTTATCAAGAATTTCAGCACCCTCGTCGCACTACTTACTGAGCTAACAAAAAAAAAACACTGACTTTCAATGGGGAAAAAGGGAGGAGAAGAGCTTTGCTGAGATAAAAGAGAGGTTGACCTCTGCCCTAGTATTGGTTCTACTTGACTTTGAAAGAATATTTAAGCTAGAATGTAACACGTCAGGCATTGCAATTGGTGCTATCCTAATATAGGAAAGCCGACCCATTGCCTTCTATAGTGAAAAGCTCAGAGGACCATAGTTAAATTACTCTGTGTATAATAAAGAACTCTTGGCGTTAATCCAAGCACTGTAAGTATGACAGCATTGTCTACTGTCAAGAGAATTTATCATCTACACTGACCATGAATCTTTGAGGCACCTTCAAAGTCAGATGAAGTTATCAAAGCGGCAAGTCAGGTAGGTTAAATTCCTTAAAAGATTCAATTTTGTAATAAAATACAAGTAGGGAAAAAGCAATGTAGTTGCAAATACTCTTTCAAGGAGATATGTGCTTTTAATCGAACTGCAGACCAGGTTATTTAAATTTGCAAGTATCAAAGAATAGTATTTTGGGGATCCACACTTTAGACCCATAATCATACGATGCGTTGATGGAAGAATGGTAGATGAGTATCATGTAGAGGATGGTTACTTGTTCCGAGGTGGAAAATTATGTGTACCGACCTGTTCATTGTGGGAACTATTGATCAGAAAAGCCCATAGTGGAGGACTCTTCAAACATTTTAGAGAAAGAAGGACTTATGAACTGTTGAATGGTTGATTCTTTTGGCTGAGAATGAGGAGAGATGTATACTGAGTTGTTGAAAGTTGTGCCGTATGAAAGAGGGCTAAGTGTTGAGCCAAGCAAGGGAAAGAAATGCCTTTACTTGTCTTAACGAAGCTGTAGACTAAATTAAGCATGAACTTTGTTCTTAGACTACTATGAACTACTTGAGGCAAAGATTCTATAATGGTTATCGTGGATCAATTCAACAAAATGGCACACTTTGTGCCTTGCTCCAAAACTAACTATGCTTTGGCTATTGCTTTTCTTTTCTTGTAGGAGATTGTACAGATACATAGCGTGCCGAGAAGTATAGTCTCCAATAAAGACCTAAAGTTCTTGAGCCATTTTTGGAGGACTTTGTGGTGTCAGATGGGAGCCAGACTACTATTTAGTACTTCTTGTCACCTCTAAATTGACGGCTAAACAAAGGTGGTCAATTGCACTTTAGGATCACTACTCCGAGTTGCAGTAAGCAAGAACTTGGCTGATTAGGACATCTGCTTACCAATTGTTAAGTTTGCTTATAACTGAACAATATATGATACCATTAAGTAAACTCCCTTTCAGGTAGTCTATGGTTTCAGTCCCGAGTTACCCTTCAATCTTTTTTCCTCTTGTCAATCCACTTGATGTCTTCTACTTTGAATATTTGACAACTTGCTTCACACTTCTTGTATCTCAAGTTTGTTATTTGAGAAGGAGTTCTTACTCCACTCCTATAGTTTCTTTCTATACTTCTTCAATTTGAACCTCAAAGGATAAGGGTGTTGAAGTGGTGGGTATTCTTTCCAAGCCGTCTTGATAACTTCACTACAACTACCTAAAGTAGTCCACAAACTCTCAAATATGAATTCCTTTTTGCCTTTCTTGTCACTAAAACATGAATCTACTATGAGTGCTACATGATCTGATCTAATCATCTCACTATGTAAGACTTAGGTTCTTAGTTATTTCATGAGCCATTCTTCAGAAACTAAAACTCTATCAATTCTTTCCATAACTAGGCATCTATCTCTTTTGTTTGACCAAGTAAAGCTCGAACCCTTAAAGCCTAACTCATTGGGTTTGGCATTCATAATTATAGAACCAAATCTATCCATAAGGCGACCACTTTTAGGTTCACCATCTTCTTTTTCATGGTAGAAAAGAATGTCCTTAAAGTCTCCAATACATAACCACGAGTGATTACATTATGCACTAAACACTTCCAAGTCATTCCATAGGACATATCTAAAATGGGGATCAGGATCTACATAAATCTAGGAGACTTCAGAGAAAAGTGAGCCATCATGAAGACGTACTGATGATCTAATATGATTCCTACAAAAGCTGTAGATGTCTATTTGAATCTCTTCGGACCACTATAATGCTAGACCACTTAAGCGTCTAGTGGGAGGCACGTAGAATCCGTTGCTAAATCTCAACTGCCTTCTGATTTTGGAAAGTTTCCTTGTTTTGTTTTTTGTTTCCATAATAAACACAACATTAGGGTTGTGTTTGTGGATGAGATCCTGTATGATGCATACCGTGACTAAGAAAAAACAAGGCCGGTCATAAGGATGGATCCAAGCTTAACAAAAGCTTAAAAGGGTGATGGGGAAACGTGCATAAGGACGAAAAACGAATGAAAAAGTAAGTAAAACTCACAAATAACTTCAAAGGATATAATGCACTAATGGAACTTCCAAGGACTCATACATAGCTTGATACGACGCACAAAATGACGTACGAGATGGTCTAGTGAGGGTACTCACCACCTAACCTTACTTAAGGGTTAAGATAAGAGTGAAATGAGAGTAAACAAATAATGTTTATGAGAGGAAAGATATCCAGTATATTAATGATAATTTGATCTTTATAGCTACATGTACAAGAGATATTTATACCTAAGAATTTGGGGCAACATGCCTAAAAAGGAAAAGACCAAAAGGGTATTATCCTAAAGAAGTAATGTATAAAGTATACAAAGGGTGAAAAAGAATATTCACAGAAAAAGCAATGATTTTATTAGCAGATTCTATGAGTGGTCTTAGATATGTGGTAGCAATACATTAGTGGCACTGTTGGAGGATGCAAACAAAAGAGTATAAGCTGATCTAGTGTCTGAGCAGGGGTGCTAAGCAAGCATAGACTTGTCCGAACAGGAGTGACTAAGGATTAGTTTAGGGTAGATCTCTCGGCTTCTCGGTAATAATGGAGCCGAGCAAGTAGTCGGCTCAAACATAATCAAATAGGTACGTTAGGTTTGATTATTATCAAGACATTTTTTAAGTTGGCACACAATTTCTGAGAGATGGACAGTCATTCGACTTAACACATAGAATTGATCGGCAGCAAGGAGTAACTCAACTTCAACAAAAGTTGGCTGAAGTATAAGGATTCACCTCACCAGTCCTTCTAGTACTCGGGCTCGGTTATAGGTTAAATGTCCATAGCCCGATTCCTATCACCATAAGTGTTGAATTGTCAAGTCAGATCCTAGCCCTTGACATTTCCAATAAAGGATGATCATTGATCTCATATGGTTGCTTCTAGCTAACCACCACAACCATCCTTTGCATTATCAAAAATAGAAATTGATATATTCACCAAGAACTCCGAATCCAGTTTCATGTGATCTTGTCGTATACCCCTTTTTTTTTTAGGCTTTAAAGCCCCTTTTTATGATTTCCTTCCTCTTTTCAATGGTAATTTTTTTGGTGGGGGAAGGGTTTCTTCTTTGTTAACTTCGTGAAATTTCAATTTTTTAATAAGGCCCTCTGTAGGATCCTCAGCTACCCGCTTTATTGCCAAAGTTTTCATGGCAAGAATGAGATGAGAAGGTGATGCTTTGATCATGGGTAAGGTGTTTGGTGTAGGTAGAAGTGACTCTGGGAGCTCAACTATGTAGATGTTGGGGTGGTTGTATATGGGATGAGGTTGGTGTATATTCAATAGCTGGGTAGCATAAGTTGTAATGTGTAAGACCAATTTAAGGTGGGGCTAGGTTATGTGTATATGCTATTGTGGTTGAATTAGGTTTTTTGATGAGCTTGTGGCTTCCTCATTTTCACTAAGGCTAGGGGTTTTTGAACTGTCAAAGGCACTTGAGGGGGATTCTACTTGATTTTGAGAAGGACACAAGTTTAGTGACGATGCATTATCCATAAGATTCCTTAAGGTAGCAGGTTGATTCAAATTTATTCTCTTGAAAGGAGGAGAATAGGAGACGATTGTGAACTCGGTGTCCTAAGTCTTGTTGAACTAGCTTCATCCATCCTAATCATGTTGCTCCTTCCATGAATGGGGAGTCTCTTAGGTTTATACTTACTCGATGCTGCTTCCATGGACAACGACTATGCAGGGGATGCATTACTTGGGGAGACATCCCCTTCAAGCATTAGCTTGACAGCAGAGGCTCTTAATCAAAACCCCGAATCTTTGCTGTCTATGCTTCTCATTATAGCTTGTAGTAGAATGTCCCATTCTTCCACACTTGAAGCATGTATTAGGTAAGTTTTCATAAAATTAACAAAGTATCATTCCAAGCTATTTTGACTGACTTAGGTATCGTTCTTGATCGAAACTGACCAATCCATGTTTACTTTATTCGTAAAGAACCTCTCAAATCTTTGCCCTTTAGTTGAACTGGTTCGCACTCCATTACGTCTCCTACCAAAGCTCCTATTTTAACAGTAGTTGCATCATTTGGTCTAGCTTCAGCCCATGTACCTATAGTCAGAAAGGACACTTCTGTAACTCTACATCCTCAAAATTCTAATGTTTCTGTAACTTTACATCCTTAAAATTCTAATGTACTTCCTATATGTTCAGAATAAGCAGCTTTCCCATAAATGACCACGGTCTGTCTTTAATGATTTTCAATGCCTGTTGTTTTTCTGCTAAAGTGCACACATAAATGTTGGTCTTCATGGCCACTATCTTACAACTCCCATAGTTCTTCTAAGCCTTCTTTAACATTAAGATGACCATTGCTTTATTATCAATTTTTTCTAACAATCTTACAAATCATAATGGCCTTTGAAGCTCTTATAACTTCTAAATAGGTCTCAAGATCTACCACATCCTCTACAAATTCTGGAGCATTACTAACAACACCAGGGGCACTTACATTGTTGAATTCATCCATCCTATAAACACAAAGAGGGATAACTTTGGTTAGTTATTCAAAAAAATTGACAATTGAGGTAGTAGGGTTCTATATTCAGATAATGGCTAGAATAGCAAGTTTAGGTCTAAGTCAAAGTAAGGACAGATCTTAACACTTAAGCAAAGAGATACTAACAATATGGTCCAACTAGAGGTCACATTGGGTAGTGAACGTGTATGACCTGACATATTACCTTAGACATAGATAAAAACTAGCCACATAACTTAAACAAAGAAAATACTACAAAAAAGGAATCTTACAGTTGTTAAGGGAATTGAGAGTAGAGATTAAGACTTATCTGATTTACGGTGTCCCTAACATTCGATCTTCCTTTTAGGTTTTAGGTTCATAGCGAATGGGTGAATTGTCATCCTTGGGGCAAGGAAACGACATGTTGGTTGATAAAGTCAATTGGGATCAAATCGAGACTGAATCGAGGTCAGTAAAAATATAATAACATAATTTATATTTATATATAAAGTAGTAAAAATTATTTATACCTTGAGAATAGAAAGTTAAGAGCTTTTTAAGTTTATTTTTTTTATTTTATCTATATTTAGTTTTTTTTTTTAGTAAAATAGTGTATTTTCTAGAAAATATAAGAGAAAATAATATATTTTAACATGGTAAAACACGACGGGTTTTTAAAGTCAAATTGGACAAGTTAGATCAACTAATCAAACTAGAGGTCACTACTAATGAGAGTCAAATGGATTACTCCAATTGGTTTTATGAAAGGTCGGGTCAAACTAGTTTGGACTAAGAGGATTAACCGGGATCTAATAACACCGGCAAATAGATAAAACATATGAAGTATATGATGTTTTTGGGTAGTTGTCAAGGATTTAAGTTAACAGCAAGTTTTGAATCCATTTTAATAATCGGCTTCCTCATACACATGTTTAGGCACAACTTTATGCCCCAGTACAGGTTCCATAGTTCTGCTTCATGTATGTTTATGTTTCCTAACTCGTACACACATCCTATAATCTAGTTTCCTTCACATCTCGAAGGATTCCTCCGCAAGTAGCTAGTTTACCGGTGTTGCTGATGGAGGCATTACTGTTTAGTCCTACATATTGTTCAGGTGGTGGGTGCCACTTAATGGAATATTGAATGGTAGGCATTGCAAGTTTTTTTTTATTAATACATTGAGCGCTTAGGATTCATGAGATGAGTTTTGGGCAAATTGGGCTACCTCAACTAAATTCGTGTCTGTGTTCTGGTCTTTAAAGGCTCACTTATTCCTCCCTTTCTAAATCGTCCATAATAGAAATGATAGGAACACACATTTACGAGGAGAAGATTAGCTTTTTGAATGTTTTGAAAATCTAAGATTGAGGTTAAGCCAGTCAAGAAGAGAGATATTTGGACCTATCAAGCAACTGGCTTGTTCTATGAGAGGCACAATAATAGGACTTTTTTTTTATGACATGTAAGCTGTCTTCCTTCGATTGTGTACATCTTGGACACTCACCTCTGATTCCTATTGGTTATAACCAATGGGTAAAGCATTAAGACAACATCGCCAAAGAAAATTTTGTATTTTGTACGAAATTGGCAAGTACCGTATCCATGACTAAGAGATGGTAGTGTTGTTTTGGAACAAGGCCTGGTAGAATTTAGAGGCTTGGAAGGAAGTAGTCTAGTCTAAAAATTAGGGGGAGCCTTGGGCATTGGCTTTTAATACACAGGGACCATACATATTGATTATGAGTTTTGAAATGTAGAAACCCACTAAATCATTGTTCCATCCGATTTTGTTCTTCCAATATTTGACACCATGATGTTTTCTTTGCCTTTGCCAATTGGTCCTTGAATAATTGAACGAATGGCGTTAGGACCACTTCATTTATCAAACCAGAAGTTTGAGTTTTTGCCATTCCCAAGTGTTATTGGGCAAAGATTTCTTATTAAGGAGTTTGCTTTCATTAGACTTTTCCATAAGGGGGATGAATTTGGGGCATAGAGAAGTCGATGTCCCCGTATATAGTTCATATATTTCCATAAACAGAATTTACTCTAGGGTTTTGCTTCTTTCTAGAGAGCCCATGCCCTTTTCATCTCAAAAGTTTTATTTCTTAGGTTTAGATTCCGGAGACCAAAGCCATCCATATGCCTAGGTTTACAGATTTGGTCCTATGATATGCAATGAGCCTTTTCTTGATTCATTATGTCACTCCAGAAGAAATCATTTGCGATTTTGTCGAGGACTTTTATTTAGTAGACAGAAGAGTGGTTGCTTACATGATATGAGAAAGGATTGCATTTAGGGTAGATTTGATGAGAATGGCTCTTCTTGCTAGGCTAAGGAGTTTACTTTTCTAGCCAACAAGTTTTGATTCAACTTTTTAATTAGTCATCCATTGCGGGGTGTTTTGGCTGGAGATGTCCGTTGAGAGGAAAACCAAGATACTTTCCCGAGTTATGGATTCCCTTTAGTTTTGATATGACGGAAATATTTTCTCTTATATTGAGGGGTAGAAATGTGTAAGTGAGTTGAACAAGTTAATCCAACCTGATCTACTTTGACTAATAAGTTAAACGGATCGAGGTCCATTTAGTTTGCTTTTTAATGAGCCAAAAAAACTTAACCTTAAACTATTTAAAAAACGAGTCAAATGGGTTGGCTTATGGGTTAAATGGGTCAATCTAAACTGACCTGTTTTGACTCGTTTTTTAAACAGGCTAAAAAATCTTAATCTAAACTTATTTGAAATGCTAGTTAAACAAGTTGGCTTACAAGCCAATACTCATTTGCACACCTATATTGAGGGGAGTATTTTTGGAGAAGAGGATCTAAGATTTACCAAAGTTAGCTTTTAGGCCTAACCATTATTTGAATGTATCAAGGGTTTCTCAAATTGTTTCAGCAGCTATTGGTGAGGCCTCAAACAACGGGATAATGTCATCATCAAAGAAGAGATGTGTTTAGTGAATCTTAGATCCCCTAAACTTGCTAGGTTTCCATATTTTCTCTTGAGCTTTCAATTCAACGAGTCTACTCAAGAATTCTAGTGCAAGGATGAAGAGATAGGGGGATAATGGGTCCCTTGACAAATTCCTCTTGTGGGTGTAATTGGATTGAGCATAGAACCAATTAGGAATATTTGGGTGCACACTATAGATAAACATGACCCAATTAGTTTGACCCATTGGGGTGGAAAGTTAAGTGCAGAAAGGGCATGTTGGATAAAGTTCCATTAATCTATCAAATACTTTTTCTAGGTCAATTTTAATGATCATATTGCCCATTTCCCCCTCCTTTGAGTTGACCATGCATTAGTTCCCGAAGTAGAAGGATGTTATCATGAGGTGTGCGCTTTTAGCATAAAACTTAATGGATTAGACTGTATGAGGCTGTCTAAGTGGGGTCTAATTCTCAGGGCCATGTTTTTTGTATATGATCTTATATATTGTTGAGCATAGACTAATCGGCCGAAACTTAGTTTTGATTAATTATATATTCCAAATTTCCTATTTCCTTAAATAGAAAAATCAGAGAGGTGTGACACACACATAACGTGATTCCAAGCAAAACCAATCGATTTAGGTTAAAAATAAAAAAAATAAAAAAACTCAAAAGTTTGCATTTTCTAATTTTTGTTGACAGCCGCTAGTTATGATAAATTATAAGCCATAATTTGGTTTTGTTCTTTTGAAGTCATAAAAAAATTCCTCCATTTTTTTTTTCTTTTTCCTTTAAAGAAGAGTAGCTAAAGATGTGTTATTAGATGATACAGAACAAAAACTAACCGATTTTTTTATTCAAAAAAACCCAGTAGTATGGATTTCTTTAATTTTACAAACCGAAAAACCATTTAATAGACCAGTTTGGATATACCACCAATAATGGATTTAGTAGAGCTTTGATAGGCTATCGAAAATTCCCAGTTTTTTTAAGTAAAGCTAATCTAGATGGTGATAAACTCATAAGTTTAAATATTTCAATTTTGCAGAAATTCATAATTCTGATAAGTTATATAAATCATAGATTCTTTCTAGATTAGCGTTAGAAGTTCCAATATGTTGGAGTGGAATAACCAAAATGGTGGCATTAAATGATTTAGAGTGACACCAGCTAATCAAGGTCATAAAAATTGATGGATATGAACTTTTCAGTTTTTACCAAAACCACTAGTTTTTATAAGCAATAGATCATGGATTATACGCTTCTAAGGTCACCATCAAAAGTTATATATATATTTTAGAAAGAAAACAGCTGTGGAGGTGTCACCAGAGAGCTTAAACACCGATCAATTTGAAACCTAAAAACCTCACGATGAATTTTTTAAAAGATTGCTACTTTTGGCAGGCCACAGGTGATAGATTTCATATTTCCAAGATCAAACATCTTTTTTTTTTTTTAAGTGGAATGGCTATTGTGGCGATATTCAACAATTTGGTGTAAAATTCATCCGATTTAGGTGGGTAGAAACTCATGAGTATGAATTTCAATTTTTGACATAAATCTCCATTCTGTATACAATATACACTATGGATTTTGGAATTTCATGTAACCATTCAAAGTTGTCGTTATTTAAAGCAGAATAACTAGAGCAATGCTATTAGATTATATGAAGCGAAAACCACAGGGTGGCCTTTTCAATTTTTACCAAAAACCATCGATTTTGATATAATGTTGAGCTCCCGTTGTCGCTATTCCAATTTCCAAGTTCCCATTCTTACTCAAATTGAACTTAATTCAACCAAGGATTGATAGCTGACCATTGATCTCTTGATCTAGAACCTTCTACTAGGCTTAAATTCTCCAAAGGATTATAATTTGGTTAAATTGAGAGGAAGTTAAATCTCCTTCTTCCCCTAACTTTCATGCCATTCTTAGAAAATGAGGAAGGGAAATTCTGTTCTAAAGACTTATTTTCAATTCAAAATGAAATAAATGTATAAAGTAATTCAAATGCTCATTTATGTAGTCCTTGGAATTTGGATTACAAAATTACCCTTATAAGTTTAATGTAATAGTTAGGTGCAATTTAATAATTACCCTCTTATCTTTTATCTTGTGTAATTGGAATTTTAAGATACTTATAATACCCTCGTCATTTCAATTACCTAAATCTCCAATTTAATTTCTTTAATTACTTTTCCTTAACTTGGGGAATTTCAATAAAAGATAATATAGTCTTCTATACTACATCTATTCTATTCCTAAAAGATTGATTCTTTGATCTAAGCAAACAATATAATTGACCTTTACAAACCTATTCTATTTCTAATAAGGAGAACTTATTATAGGCTTATAATATTCAGTGAATTCAACAGATAGAGATACGATTTTCAATTCATACAAGGAAAGTTAAGATATGAATAAGCTAACATCACTTAGCAAACTTTAATGGCCCACACATGTTTTTCCGAGTATGTGCTCGTGTCAGTTAATCTCTTCTCCACTTATCATGTGAAATAACTAATAAGAGCATTTTTTGTATCTCGTTTTTAATATAATTTGAAATTTTAATGTTGTTAAATTCGGATTCAACCCGATTCGATTTGATTAAACCATAAAACTAGTTTACCTCTATTGAACCCGATTTCATTCCTTTACTCTTTAACTTTTTCATATGTTCAAGTCAATTACTTGGACCAAACAACATTATAAAATTTTGAGCTAAGAAATGTTATTTAGAAGATAACTTTCAAAACCTAAAAGGCCATGCAACCTTTCTCACTTTCAAAACACCTTCTTCATAGAATAAAAATTTCATTATACATAGCTACAATATCTTGAGGCCCTAAAAAATTCAGCAAACAATTTTTTTTCATCTTTATATTTATCTAAGGAAGCACCAATGGACAAAAGCAAATAAAGAACATTACTATTATATTTATATACCATGCAAGGAACAAATGAAACACTAACAATATGTTTTCCATTCCCCCTCTATTCCTTATGCAAGCCCTAATACATTATTCACTTAGCTTTTGGAACCAGTAATGATAATTACCTTGAGTTCCCATTTGTTAAAAGTGCTACATAAGCATTCTTGACCCCAACCCAATGAATCCCAATTACAAATTATTTCCCTCATCTCCATTCCCAAAACACCTTCGTCCAAATTAGGAAATGACACTTTCTTGGCCCAAGAAAACGTCAAACCCAATCTGTCTTTCACAACCCCAATTTACCCTATGCTACATCGTCACTATCAAATTAGGATTAAGGAGACAAGACCATAGCATTATCCTCTCTTCAGATTCAACCTATGCTACATTGCCATTGTTGCCCTTTGCTTCCTCCTTCCATGTAATAGTTATCGTGCAATTTGAAGTGACGTGCTTTTGCTTGTGTGCTAAGATTTTGTTTTTCTGAAGAAATACAAAAGCTTTTTTGGAGACTCTTCTTCCTTGAGAAAGGCTTCTTTATGGCAATCTTCACGTTTGAGTTTCATTGATTCCTCCTCAAATTAAGGTTAAGGTTTCAATTTAGGGGTGGTGTGATATCAAGTTCGGGTTACAAATTGTAGGGTTAGGGTTTTGATTTGGGGGTAGTGTGGTTATAGGGTTAGGGTTGCAAATCTTGGGGTTAGGGTTTCAATTTGGGGTTGGTGTGATCGTAGGGTTACATTTTTTTTTTCATTTTATTTTATATTATATCATTCTTTTAAACACCGTAATATCTAATTTGCACTTACTACACCCTCATTCCATTTCCCAATAATTATCATTCCATTCCTTTCTTGTTCAATTCAATGAACTAAACATATCATAAATACAAACTACAAGCCGTGATCTTGAAAATTTTTATGGATTTGGCCAAATAATTGATCATACAGGACAATGAAATTGGTCCCAACTTAAGGTTAGAGCTAGATCAAGGGTCATTAAGTTTATGAGATGAAATAAGATAATAATAAAATTACAATTATTAGAGAACAGAATAAAGAAATGATAATTATTATTTTATTTGGTCGAACATAAAATTATATTAATAAGATATTTAAAAGTATTATTTTACTATTATCTTAGGTAATCAACTTAATTATTGGCTGAGGTCCCATAGATAGATATTAAAGTATCCAAGTAAATACCAAAATAATTTAATTTTTTTTTTTATTTTAAGAAGGAATGCAGTTCTTTATTTGGCAATAATAGGAAATCCACGAAACAGTTATTCACTTCTCCCAATTAAACACATTAATAGTTTTATAAGAGAGAAATAATTATTTCATTTTACTCTCATAAAGCTATGAAATATGTTGTAATCAAGAATAAAGGAAAGAAAGAGACAAAGCACCGAGAAAGAAGGAAGATTTTCTTTGTTTTAACTCTTTCTCCTTTATTTTTGATGTGTTATTTGAGTATTTAATAAAAAAAGTAAATTGCGATTATGTATTAGTTCTCTTTTATAAGAATCTTTTTAGATTAGTACAATGATTAGAGCGGCAAAGAAAGGACTTATTAGAAGGGCGCACTACACTCTATGATTATCAAGTTTATATCCTCAAGTTGTAATCTAGTTGATTGAAAAAAAAGAGTAGTTTGTATATATTTTCAATTCATAATGATTTTGTGGTGAGTTTATGTTATTTAATTTTGCAATAAATATTTCCATTTTTATAAAGAAAAAAAACCCTTTATCAATTGATGAATAAGTATAAATTTTATGTCAACACGGTTATAATTTAGTGATATAAGCGTTGATTTTCTAATAAGATAGACAAAATTTGAATCTTTTTCACATTGTAATTAAAAAAGAGAAAAAATGAAGAAGCACGAATTATATTTTCACATTGCCATGTCAAAAACTGGCAACTATTACTAAGATTATGGATATATAATATATTCGTAGAGGAATGGTTGATTTCCACAACCAACAAGGAACTTTGGTTTATTGGGATTAAAATTATAAAAGCTTCGTGGAAAATTGTATATTCACTTTTAATTGATATTTCTTCCTGTATTAAATATACTTTTCGATCTGTTTATGTAAAACATATATATATTGGTCCTTCGTCTATTTAAGAGAAGCTTTTTCAATGCGAAACCAATTAATGACCTTTTTCTTTTGTAAATAATACACTGTCTGATAAGCAAGCAACTAAAGGCATAACTACCGTAAAATTTAACATAAAAATTCATTTGCGGTCGTTGCTGCACATCGTGCATACTGTATAGATATGCTTTTAGTGTTAATTTAGAGCTAATGTCATAAATGGTACTTTAATTTTATCAAAATATATAATTTATTATCTATATTTTTTTCATTAATAATACTATCGGTATTTTGAAAAAATTGATTTGTTATCTAATTGAAGTTTTTTTTATTGTTTTTGCTACATAAACTAATTATGTTAAGTCCATTTGTTAATATAGGTATAAGGACGAATCAAGAATCGATCCATAGCTACTAGTAGGTCAAACGTTCCTCTTTTTAAAGCTGTCATTCCAACCTCCTTGAGCTAAGAGGTAGCTGGTGGCCACTTCGTGGGGAGTCGCATAACTCCTTATAAGTGGCCGCCGACTATCCCCTAACCTTATAGTGGCAAAGATGTTTAATTCCTAATTCATTTTTAGGTTCTCGTCAATAAATCGACTTAACAGAGTTAGTTTAGACAATAATAATAACCATGAAATTTTTAATTAAATAGCAAATTAATCTTTTTAAAGTATGGATAGTAAATTACATATTTTGACAAAAAAAAAAAAAAAAAAACCTAAGATCATGCCTTAATAGAGTGTATAAAGGATTGGGGAGAACTTCATCCATTTGTCTGGAATGGTGTAGGAGCGACATGGTCTAATGCATAAGGTTAGAAGAAACCTATACGGTTTGTTCATTTTGTGGAATAGAATGAGAGGGAATATAATTGGAATTTCGTGAGGAATGGAATAAATGTGTAATATATATTACTTTATTTAATTTGATTTATAATCAATTTAAGAATAGACATGTAATATAATTTTAATGATTAAATTATCTTCAGTCTCTTTTCTTTCTCAACTAATCCTAAAGCAATAGATGATAATAGTGGTTGGCAATGGTGGCTGCAGTGATGGTGGCAATGATGGCAATGGTGGCAACAACGACGATGTTAGCAGCAGCAGCGATGGTGATGGTGATAATAGTAGCAGTAACTATAGTGGTTATAATTTAGCAGTGATGGCAGTAGTGGTGACGATGACGATAACGATGATGATGGCTATGGTAATTGACAACAATGGTAGTAGCAACAGTTGTAATACGGTGGTAGTTGATGGTGATAGTAGTAGCGGTGATAACAGTAGTGATAGCGGGGGCGGGGGCGGGGGCGGGGGCGGGGGCAGTGGCAGTAGCGATAGCTACAATAGTTAGTGTGATGGCGGCAATAGTCGATGGTGGCAACAGTGTCACAGTTGGTGGTGGTAGTGATGGTGATAGTGGTAAAAAATCGTAATTCTCTAATTAAATTAAAGAATTTTTATTACTTAATTTCAAGTAATACAAATTTCCACAAAATTATAATTTCGTAACAAAAAACTAAGTGAACGTCATAATAAAGAATAAAAAAGGAATATAATTCCAATTCCTCTAAGTGAATGAGCCAATAGTTCTTATAAGGGAGAATAAAAATTGAAACATACTTTACTAAATACAATAGCCATTCTTATTACCTTAAGCAAGGAGCACTCTCCAAAAATTGAAATCGAAAACTTGAGTTCCACCTAATTATAGTTATTAAAATTAAAAGCTAAAAATATGATTTTTTGAGTTTATGATTTTATGATTTTTTTAATTAAAATATATGTAAAATTATTTATATGAAAATTATAAGTTTTCATGTATGATTCTATAAACTTATAATTTTATAGATTTTGTACAATTTTTTATATTTAAATGAATAATAAAACCATAATACTATTATCTAGACCGATTGTTGTAGAGTTAAAATATGCACCTAGATCGATATCAACAATTTGCAAATGATAATGGAAGAAGAGCATGACAAGACATTTTTTTTTTTCCCTCGAAATGGCCGGAATTCAAACGTCTCAATGTTTTAAATTCTTTTTCCGAAATTTTTGTGGCACTTGTCAAATATTTTTCGCTAAACAAAATTTCAAAAAAGTCTATGCTCCAGCATATTTCGTATATTATTTTCTACAGCTTGCATTAGTAATTCTGGAATTGCGTTAGGCTACAACTGCTTGATACGATGAAATAGAAAATACCTTAAAAGGAGGGGCAAAATGGGAAAAACGATACGGGAAAATACTTCGTATATTATTTTCTACAGCTTGCATTAGTAATTCTGGAATTACGTTAGGCTACAACTGCTTGATAAGATGAAATAGAAAATACCTTAAAAGGAGGGGTAAAATGGGAAAAACGATAAAAAAAATACCTTAAAAGGAAGAGTAAAATTGGAAAAACGATACGGGAAAGAGAGAATGGTACGGAAAGCAAAACAAAACACCGTTGTCGGGGATCGAACCCGGGTCACCCGTGTGACAGGTAGGAATACTCACCACTGTACTACAACGACTGATATATTGTATTATTCTGCAATGATATAATATATAAATACAGCTTTCTGCACCATTGAAGCATACAGCTATTTGCCATTCAATTTCTTTCTTTATTTCTTCTATTTCGCAAACGTCTCTTGAGCAAAGATGGAATAATATGCAATAGAGGTAACTAATGAAAAACTACGCAACTAAGGTGGTAAAAAAAAAAAACCATAGTGAGCCAAACTAAATGCAAATCAAACCAAATATCAATATGTTTTTTGTTTCTTTTTTTTTTTTTTTTTAGAATTTGGTTTAGAAAATTCCTAACTAAACTAAATCAAACTAAAAGAATCAACTAAACCGTTATAAAATAGCACGATATTATTTTACTTGTAACCAAAAAAATTTTCTCTCATAATATAGTACCTTAAAGATATTCTAGTTTATATTAACAAAATGCAAATGTATTAGTTTTGCACCACGGTTTATTAGATTCTATATATACTATATGTTCGGTTCAAGATTTATATTATATGTTAACTTTATTAACAAAGATAGCTATTAATGCACATTTGAAATTTCTTAGTTGTATGAATATCAATTTTGTTAACTTGTTACATGGTATAAATGCATATTAACATTAGATAAAATTAGTACTTAGCGTATGAGATTTCATGTTTTGCATGTAAACATTCTTAGATAACAAATTATGGTTTATTCTAACGAACAAACTAAAACAAATTGAAGTTTTAAAAAAGAATGACCACATTTTATAATTTGGTTTGATTTAGAGGAAAAACCTAGTCAAATCAAATTGCATCAAGTTCTACTACTCAATGAGGAAGCTTGAAATCCTAGCAAAGATGATCTTGACTGGAGTCTAATAACTGATGAAGGAAGATTAACAATATATGGATGTAGGTAGTAAGAGGGGCTTAGCTTAGGTAATGTGAAGTAAGTGGCATCAGTAAAGTAGTTGTTATGGATTGGGTTAATTTTGAAGGCAAATTTAGATACCTTGTGAGCAAATTGATTTGGAGCTGATGTAAATAACCTAACGATAATCATAGCAAGCGAAAACTGGTTGTATAGTTAAGTTTTCGCAATATGTAAGGGGATCGATGACAAAGTCAAAGGGCACCCTTGACGAGAAGGATGAGCCTCGATCAATTCTAGGTAAATGAGAAAAGAATGTTAGCTCGCCATCTAAAATACAATATAAGTAAAATGTGAAGTCTGAGCATGATCGAATGTTGTATGAATACTCTAGAAGGACTATATCTCTCATCCCGTGACATGTTATTCATGATATAAATACATGATATATCCACGAGTATTTTCATTCCCGCATCATACAATTGCAAATGTTATTTATAGATAACTCTCCATAAGTCACATAGATAGATGGTATGTAATTATGTAATACAATAATATCTATAATGCCATGTTTAATTATCATGCTTCAATATATATAACCAATGCATATACAGTTACTGTGCATAACATAACATCATGTATAATATGTACCTAACTTAATTGTATACTCATTTGCTATTAGGTTTAAGCCGACAACTTAGTCCATAGAGAATCGTAATCATCACCCTTGACTAGAAGCAATCCTTATAAGCTTTTTCAAGGCTAAAAATTCATGTTAGTACATTTTATCCCGTATCTAGATTTAAACATATTCGTATTTAAATAATCTTAATTTGTAATATAACTCATTTATTAATCATGTTTGAAAACTTCAATCAACACTCAGATATGTATAATAAACATGTTTCATGTCCAAATTGGATCCATTTATTGAGGAAAAAATATAAAATAAATCCTATCATACTTATACCATCTAGGCATCTATTAGAATAATTCCAATTGAAGTCTTTATAAAATCTAGGTCTCAAAGAATAGTTAATTAAACTTTTGAAGATAGTAACCAAGGCTTTTATAGTTGAGTTGTATGAACACTGATCTCTTAATATAATAGATAAGGCTCCATTCACACCTCTTTTATAATTGTTGTAATAGTATTTGGCCCCAAGACAAAAACTTTTGAATGTAATAAATCATACCAAGACAAAAAAATCCTAAGTCTAAGTATACACGATAAAATAATTCTTTAATTTGCTTATCAAATCAAGTTGTTAAGCCAAGCCATGATGTTGATACTCGATTCTCGCTCAAACCAAGGCCTAATGAGTAAAGCCCATCATAAGACCCACCTGCACAAGCAGCGATCCCACAACCATACTACAACTTTCTCATAAGTCCGCTAGCTTACACCAATGAAGGATGCCAACCAAGGGCGAGCTAATCCCCTACATTGCGACGCACCTAGGGAGCCAAATAACAAATGTTCGAGCAAATCGTACCTTACCGACGAGCCAATGCTTACCGATCGTTTAGGATAAGCTTAAGGCTCAACCCCTTCCCTTGAGCATTAGCTAATCTATGAGTCCCATAATTTCACATAATTATTTGAGTGAGTAATTTAAAGCGTTAGTAAAACTAACCTAAATAACCTAAAAATTTATAGTAGACTCAAAACATTAGCTAAAGACACCCTATGGACACAGATACTAAAAATATAAAAAAACAATAACAATATGGTTAAATTAGTGAAATTTAACTATATTATATACTATTTATTGGAATTGCATAGAATAGATTCTGATAGCTAATAAATATTTAGAAATAAATTATATATGTAATAAAAGTATTATGTGACGTAAAATAACATGTGGAGTAATTATGTATACCTTGTATATAATTTTTATATAATAACATATACCCATAATTATCCAATACACCCGATTAAGTGCAAATTAGAGTAAAATGAATAAAAAAATAATAATAAACTCACTAAATTAACAAGGTAGCTAGAATAAGTATAATTAGGCATGTGGAAGGAGCGGCTAAGGGTAGGAATAATGCCAAACCAAATCATGCAAAGAAAAATAGTATAAAAGCTCTAATTTTTGAAGAGAGAGAGAGAAATTATTTTACACTCCAAACAGTTCTGAAAAATCTAAAAACACTCTCCAAAGTTTCAATTAGGCAAGTGAGGATCTAGTAAAAATTAAAATAGGTTATAAGGATCAAAGAAGGAAAATAGAGAAAAGTCATAGAATCGGTACACAATCTGAGCAAGTAAAGATTTATGAACTTTGAGAGTTTTTGGAAATTGGCTACCACTACTAGGCAACAAGGGAAGCCGGGTCTAGGTGTGCCAACAAGGAGGTAGCTATCACCGATGGCCAGAGCTCCGCTTTTAGGTGAGGGCCAATTTTAATCTAATTTTTAGAAATTTGTAAAAAATATTAAAATTGTCTAGAAAATTCCACAAAAATTTATTCCTACATATTTTCATGTATAAAATCTTGGAAAAAATATTTTTTTTTTGTAAAAATTTAGTATTTGTAATATACATGCTTAAGAAATCGATAAAACAAAGCATTTTTCAATGTTAAAATTAATAAGTCGAATGACGTAGTTTTAACTCCGAAATTTTTCTATAAACTTTTCTATAATTATATTAAAATGCTATAAAGAGATTTTTCACAAAATTATTTCCTATAATTTTTATGAATTTTTAAGCCTTAAATCATGATTAAAATGGTGTTTTTGGTAAAAAATATTGTATCTTTCTTAAAGACTTCACTTGGATTATGAGCTCCACTAGTTATTGAAGTATTTTGTGGTGATTGAGTGATGTTAGAAGTGGTTATATTGAAAGAAGTTAATAAAATCAAGCATAAGCCACTTATATGAATAATTTAGTGATATGGGATTTAAGGAAATTGGTGAGTCATGATGTAATATCCTAAGAATTTGGATGTAATGGACCTAAGAAGTGTGGATTGGAGTGTTATTCTAGTTAGTCTTGATTAGAGTTAAAGTACATGGACTAATGAAGTGATTATAAGGGAATTGGGTAAAGGTAGATGATAGCTCAAAGGATTCTAGAAATAAGTTTTGCATTAGATTGATACTTAGAGAGTAAGTTGGAAGCAAAAATGATGACTAAAAGGTAAAAATAGGGGAAGCATAGGATTATTCAAAGGTTGATTTTGTCACGCCCTGAAGCGGCAGAGTCGTAACGGCCCCGCCGTATAAACCATTCTAAGATAAAAGTTGGCCTTACAACTGCTATCCTAGACCTGATCTACACAAGGCGTTCACGACTAACCTGCTTTGAAGTAAACAGTTTGTAATTTAAATAAATTATTTATCTAAGAAAGTGAGAAAATATATATATACACTAAACTTTAGTCATTACAATTAACGTTTGCAATATTTTTCCGTAATATATTTCCTAGTTATTACATTATTTAGAAATAAAAAATTATAAAATTAAAAGCTTAGACCTTAAAAATATATATTTATTCTTCAAATGTTTTTTCTCACTCCTTAGGATCCAGCAATTGCTAGCTTCAGAGTAATTGCCGCTTCTTAACCAACACCTGCACGACATTTATAGGGATGTGAACAACTACAGCTCAATAAGTTAGGATAAAGGACTTAAAACTATACCATAAACATAACAAGGTTATCAAGCAACTTATTAGGTGCAATGCATGTTTAAGCAAATGCCATCGCACGACGTTGTCCAGCCTGTCGTAAGATTAGAGAAATTGCGCCCACTCTAATCTGGGTTGAGTAGTTGCCGTTAATGCAACAGCTTACGACCAAACCCAGGCTTATGCAATAGAGACACCGCTCCTCCCACGACTACCTTTAAACCATTAACTTCACCCTCGTCGCGACTTTCTCTTCTGTCACTTTATTCGACTTAGGATGAAGAAGGGACCCTTATGCAATCCTGCGCTATCCCTTTCGAAGGAGTCGGTATTTGGCTGGAGAATCCTAGGTTTCCCTTAATGGGTTGCCATGAAGGTCTGATTATGATTACAAGTCGTATATTTGATTAGGTCCAGTTTAGGGTGATAAATCATTTCATACAAATCACACAATACAAGCTAGAACAACAAACAGAATCATAACATCACTCATAATCACGTACATGCACACAACAGACTATCTAAAAAGCACAACTAAGCATAATCTCAAGCTTCCAAAATACAGCAAACGTGGTTTTAGTTTTTTATATAATTATTATACATTCATTTTATCCTATAACACTTATTGTTATGTTTTGTTTAGGGTTTAATATACTTAATTAGCTAGGTCTTAAGTCTTTAGTCTTTTACAATTATTCTAAGTTTGAGGTTAGGTTCAGGTTCGGTTTCCGCATTGATTTCTAAATTAGACTCTAATTCGATTTCTAAGTACTGTTTTATACCCGAACCCTAGAAATTCGTTTCAACTCATAATGTGAATTTAATCACATTACTTCTAGATATTTTAAATACCATCATTACCCTTAGTCAGTATTTTATTCCATCCGGTATACTTAAATCCTTATTAGTGTACCGAATTTACTTCCGATGTAAGAAATTTTTATATTTTTCATATAATTATATAAATTTAAGTTTTCTATCAGTTTTATTATATATCCTTATTATTTATATAATATCAATTTTTTTCCTAATATTTTCTATTTATTATATTTTCAATAATTATATATTATGTATTATCACCTATTATGTAAATAATACACATCTAATATTTCTATCACTCTAATTATCATCTCCCAACATCAATTATCATTTCAAAGTGTCTAAATTCATCCTAAATCAGATTTTACTCCTAATTACCCTAATTTACAAAATTAACTTAAAATTTACTATTTTTCCCTATTACTCATTTACTACATAATTAACCTAATAATTACATCTAACACCCTAAATGCTACAAGTATCATACTTCATCAGATTTCAACATCCCAAAACATATAATTATTCACTAAATCAATAATTAATCATTTAATTACTTAATTAACCCTAAATTACCCATTTTATACCTCATTTTAAGGCCTAAAAATTATCTAAAATTTTCAAAAAATAATTTTTGAAAACAGGCTTCATAGCACTATTCTATATCATCTAAGTAGTCTACACAAAAATTTTGAGCTCAAAATTACACTCCTAAGGTCATTTATTTCTAAATCGAAACATGCTCGGTTTTGCATGATTTCTTAAGGAACATATATCACGAGACATATTTTCATCAAAATAATATTTTTACTAAAAACTGCATACAAAAATATTCCAGAATAACAAAATTCATAATTTTCTAAGAATATTTATTATTTTTTACAAAATTACACAAAATCGAGCTGGAAATCGAACTCATCGATCTGGGTGGCCGTCCACTCCCAACTGCTCGTCTAGTGTTGGTTTCCCTTTATGGCTCTAACTGCACAGTTTTTCTTATTTTTTTTCCTAACCTTAATTTTTCTCTCAATTTCACCTCTCCCTATTTTTCTCACTCTCCAAACTGATCAAATGAGCTTCTAAAATTTTTTTGTTATTTATAGAGCTTTAAGGAAATTATTGTGCATTAATTTGATTAGACAACTACCTTATCTCTTCTTTTTTCTACTTTCTATTTGTTGCATTTTAATTGGTTGATTTTGTTTCTTCATTTCCAGATTGCCACGCCTCATTTCTAGATTTGTCCTTATTTTTCCTGATTTTTCCTGATTTTTTCTTAATTAATTATGAATTTTCTTTAATTATTTAGTATTATTTTACACATTTTGCGTATTTTAAGTAATTACGCGTATTTCTACCTATATGTAAATTCATATATAGTACAAATAAATATTCATAAATATTATTTAGGTCATTTTATGATTTTTAGTATACATATAATTTATCTTTAGCGATTCGTTAATTATCGGAATGCATTTTACGGATTTTTTATAAATAACAAGTTATATACTTAAAATTTGAAATTTTTATATTCTTTTATTTTATTGCTTATTTTCTTAAATTCGAACTTATGGAATCATTTTTACTAATATTTCTAGCTTTACTTATAATTTAGGCTTAATCGGATCTTTCAGCCAATCGAAATCTTGAATGGCTGGTTGTAGGGCTTACAGATTTTGTTAAAGACGCTATAGATAATAGAGTTAGAGGATATCTTAGAGGAAGTTAGGGGGCAAATAGTTTATTTAATAATCACTCAAAAGCTAAATTAGAAGCAAGAGTATGAGTGAATGATAAAATAAGGGAATGTCAGAGGCTAAGTCGGAGGGAGTATTTGTAGGAACTCTGAAGTTATAAGTCTTAAAGGAAAGTTCAGAGGGTAGATTTCTTGAAATTATGAAACTAATTGAACTCAAATAATATCTCAAAGGATTTCTATTAAGAAATTTAAATTCTAGTAGATGCAACAATTTAGTTAGAAGGTAACTCAAAATAATATTGGGGTAAGTATAGATATGTAAACATTCAGAAGTTGTTTCAGAAGATGTTTATTGAATATCTTGAGGATTTACTAAACCCTCAAAAAATGATGTAGAGACTAAATCTGTCGTGAACTTTAATGTTTAACTAGTGTAGAGGATATCTTAGAAGCTTCTCCAGTAGATATTTCAAGTGCATTATGACTTAAGGGATAGCTTAGAAGGTATTGAAGGTATATTTCCTTAACGAAATGACTCTAATTCCTTATATTAATGCCAACATAACTTATAAATTTAGTTCCAAGTCAACTTAATTACTAGGGATTGAGCAAGTAAATGGTTTTCCATATCTTATATAGTAATTAACATAACAAATTGACTAAATATATAAGGAATTCTTGAAAGTGGGATAAGTAAACAACCAAGTTGGTGAGCAACTAAGTTTTAGGTAAGTAAGATCAGTGCTTCACTGTACTTTAATGTATTATTTTAGAATACTTAAAGGCCTTAGTATATGTCTTATCTGTGAGTATAAGCTAACAACCTGTGCAGATGTATGCTTGAATATTGTATTGCTGTTATGGGGTGTCAAATTATATATATTTGTTGCTTTATGATGTTGTTTGCTTTGAATTAGTTGAAATTGCTTGATCAGCTCAAAAGTAATTGTAGACATCCCATTTTTGCCTCCCTTTTTATTTTTCAAATTTTTTTAGCATAGGTTAAAGGGTCTTAAATTAGGAAAAAAAAAAAGAAAATTAAAGAAAACCCAAAATAATAATAATAATAAATTTTAGAAAAATACAAAAAATAGAAAGATTGGAAAAGCACAAAAAATAAGAAATTTAGAAAAATACAAGAAATGGAAAAATTTAGAAAAATATATAAAACATTGAAAAGTCACAAAAAATAAAAAAATTGAAAAAAAAAAGAGGATTTAAGAAAATAATAATTTTTTATAGATAATTTAATAGAATAATTTTTTTTAATTTAAATAAAAATAAGGAGAGGACCGTTGGATTTGAGCTTAAATTTGAATCTAATCCATTGTACGTATAAACAAAGCATAGGCCAATGGCTTAATGATACTTTAAATTAAGACTTTATAATAAGTATGTAAATTTTAATTTTTTGTTTATTTATTAAAAGAAGTATATATATTAATGTAGACCATAAATTGGTCTGCAACATTTGAAATAGGGCCTAGCCCTGATTAAGGGAATAGGAGCATAAGGCGTGCTATTGTGCACCCTTTATTTTTAGATCGTGTGCGTGGGGGTACGTAGCATGTGCCTTGTATGTAACTAGCACCCCCATGTTCTTTCAGCTCTCGTGATTTCAACTTTAGTTTTTCATTTGTTTCCATTTCTCAGGTGCTCTGTTTAGGATCATTTTTTACCCTATTTATTACATGATTTCACCAAATTAACGGTAAAATCGTGTAATACGCATGGTTTTCTTTTGAATCCACCCAAAAATCTATCCAAATTCGGTCGTTTATGCAATTAAAATCGAGCTCAAAAACGGAAAAAAATTCAATTTTCGAGTCAAAACCCATTAATGGATTCCAATGAATTAATTCAAATTTCTTGACTTTCCTAGCTTAAGCCTTATACTTACAATATAAATAGGCCTTTGTTCTTCACTTTCGGGACAACAAAAGCTTAGAAACACTTTAGGTAAGCAAAATTAGAGCTTTCTCTCTCTAGCCTAATCCTTTTCTCTTTTTAGGATAGCCTCCTCCATTGTGGTTTTCGCCGAAAACCACCAACATTATTGAAATTCTCACACCTAAAAACCTTAGGTTAAACACTCTAATTCGATTCCCCAGGTCAATTCGAGTTGACTGTAGCTAACCAAGCCAACTTAAGTCGACTCGAGTTGACTTGATCTATACATTTTATTTATTTATTTGTTTACTTATTTATTTATTTTTGTGTTTTTGTTTTCCATGCAAGTGTAATAACAAAAAATAAAAAAAAAAAGGAGAAAAGAAAGAAGAAAAAAGAATAGTCCATTTTTATTTATATTTTTTTAGAAATAGATAAAATAAAATAAGTAAATAAAGGAATGGATAAAATTTTACCACCTAGAAAAATTAAGTTTTTTTTTAATAAATAAAATAAATGGACTTTTTTTCAAAATTAGGATTCTATTTAAAATTTTCAAAAATAAACATTGATTAGGACCTTTTAGAATAATTTCTTTAAATAAACTTAAAAACAGGTAAAAACATAAACCCAACTATTTTTTAAAAGTTAAAATAAATCAACCCACTAATATTTTTGGAAACGAACTACGGAAGTTTGATCCCAAATAGCGGATACATAAGCATTTGTACATAAGTACAAGACGACTTAAAATATGGAAAGTTTTATTTTTTTCTATCTTTGTAAATATTTTTGTAAACTAATTAAATTAGTCACATGTGATATGATTAGTTATTTAGAAATTGAAAAGGGGTATTATTAAAAAGTAAGATTAAATTTAGAAAGTTAAAAAGTGATATCCATTAATAGTTTAATAGGATAGCCCCCAGATTCAGATCTCTTATTTTAAAAAGCCGTTTTGAAAATCGATTTTATCGAAATATTAGTATTTAAATTATAACAAATCCACCTAATTGGTTATAATTTAACTCCTTTTCCTGACTCTAATCGGATAGTGACTCCAAAACTTATTTTTAAAAAGTTGAAAGAACCAGTTTTCTTTAAACTCTAATGGAGGGTCAATATTAAACGATTAGGTTTTAATATTGATTGATTAAAAGAAGACTAATTTATAAAAATAAAAAAAAGGAGAAAAAAACTAAGCTCAACAGTAATCTAACTCAAACTTAGCTGAACTTTTGACTGGATATGCATCGTAACCCATTAGGAGAAAATGATTAGGAAGTTTGCACCAAACTTAGACCCTTCAATGAGGATAGCAAAATGATCCTTTTTCCACTCTTAGTTGAACCAAGTGATAGGAGAGGAGATTGCGACAATGATGGAGACTGTGGTTTGAAGGTAGTCTTGAGTGAAGCGTATTTCTCCATTTCATAAGCTTCAATTTGGTGACCAATCCGTGAAGTGCATGGCATGAAACTCCTCAAAATCGAGATTAGAGTGGGTACAATTTCTCTAATCTCACGATGACCAATCAACATCATGCGATGATATTTATTTGAGCATGCATTGCACCTAATTAACCTTACTTGAAAACCCTAGTTACTTGATGACTGATATGTGCTATTATCTCTATCCTACCTACTGAACAAGTTGTTACTCACTCTCCTATAGCTGTTTGGCAAGTTTTCTGTAGAATCACCAATATTATACCAAGTTCTAGAAGATTAGAGAACATGGTCGAGGAGTAAGATTTAAGACTAATGAATCGTATTCTTAACTATTTGTCAGATTTACTAACTTATACGAAAACTAATAGGGTCTTTATTGGTGACTCTCTAGTTTTCAATTATGGATACTATTACTATACTCCATTAACCTATGATCTTTTTAGAAACCTTTTATTAATTGTTCTATTTTCTCAAATCAATTTGATTTTAGAACTTTTTATTGAAATTGGAATTTTATACTCTAAATGATTTGTAAAGCTTAATTTTCTCGGTTATTTAAGCCATAATTTATTTTTCTAAAGCTATTTTGGGAAAATTACATCACAGGTTGATATCTATTAAACTCATAATTGGATGACTCAAAGTAAGGAAGTGGTAAATGTCTTGTGTGAGCTATACCTAAGTTAGTAGCTAATTGACAAGCTTCTAGCTTAGGTTAGTTTACATAACAGGGCTGTTACAACTCTTTGGCTTAGGTGTGACATGATCCTTGATGAGTATCTCGACTCGGCTTTTTTCTTTAGTGGCTATAACCTGTTGCAACTTATTAATGAGTGTTTAGTATCCATAATACAATTGGCATACTAAGTACCTTTGCCTTTGCCAAATCACTGAGCTACAAATTTAGTGGCTTGGTCGACCACAGCATGCTGCCTGTAATGAAGCTCTATCACCTATTGCGTAGCGTACTGTTTGCCGGCAATCAATACGAGTAAACCCTCGACCGCTACGTATCTAGGTAAATCACATAAAAGATGTCAGGCACTAATAAGTAAGCAGATTTGATCTAGCTCTCTCAAATCCCTTTTTCTCTCTCATTTTCATCTTCTTAGACCTCTTCTCCTCCCTTTCCCTAGAGAAGGGAAGTTAAAGACTTACACACACATACTGGACGGGTACAGTCTTCCAAGTCTCCAGTGCTTGCCTCCTCCTTTCTTGGTCCTCCTTGCTTACTTGAGGGTCAGAGAGCCCTCGTAGCCTCGCCCATAAAGGGCTTTTTACAGGTGTCAAGGAGAAGAAGGTGAAGCCGAGTCTAATCCGACCCTATATGTATATTCGTTGGTCTCTACTCAATCAATATTTTGGTGCCCACCATTTCAAGCCACCACCATGACGATAGCTAAAATCAAAAATAGTAACTTGTAAGCTTTGCATGTAGAAGATACCAATACCTCCCAATAAGGCAGAGGCAATCAATCTCTTCCACCATAAAATGAAAACACTAAAGTTTAAGAGCTCGAGTTACTTGTCCAGCAAATGCTGGAAGAAAAGAGAAAATACCATGAATCCATTGCAACTTTGTACAAAGATGTAACATTACTCAATAATGCATCTCAAAAGCGTCTAGACAAGGAAATGACAGTCGAGTCCTCCTCATAGCTAAATAAACACAATGAATAGCGCAACATGCACGCTCATACGAACACATTCAGCATTACCACTAACTACACAAAGACTTGCTCAAGAAGCTTAACTGTAATTGTAATAAAACACACACGGAGGGTAAGCGTACAATGATAAGTAAACCAGTTGGCAACCTATCACCGAAGCCATTACCAAAAGATTACGGAAACATGAACAAGGACTAGCTTAATGAGCACGTCAGCCGCACTTCCAACATGCGTAATCAAAAGAAGTTCAAATCATCCATATGAGTATTATGCTCTACACCGACAAAGAGCCCATTCATCTCTTAGGCTACCACATCTCAACACCTATGATGGTACTACCAATTCAAACAACTACCTTGTCTACTTTCAAACAATAATGAGCCTCCACAACTTTTTAGATGCCATCATGTGTAAGGCCTTCCCTTGTATACTAATGAAAGCTAGCTTACTATAGTTTAACACCCTTCCTGAGTCAATCACTTCATTCGAAGACCTAGGAAGCAAATTCTAAGAATACTTCCTTAGCTCCCAAGTCCCACAACGAAATTCCTCCATCCCCTATAATGTCAAGTAGCACCCTAATGAAAGCTTGTAAATGTATCTTAAGCGCTTTAACTGAATAAAGCTGCAAGTTTCCAAACTAGATATAGGGATAGCTTTATAGGCACTTGATGGGAATTAGGCTACCGGACCTCTGACCTGTAATCGAGCCCCAGGACTAGAAGGTTGAGTACTTCCTTACCGAGGCCAAATGCTTCCTTACTGAGCCATATGACTGGCCATCTTTTTGTAGTACACTGAATTGATGATTAGTCACTCGTACTTGAGTCAACTAATTACTTAACATCTTCCTTATCGAGAAGCTGAGAAAGAGATAGTTTGAACTCATGAAGCCATCCCTGCTCGAACAAGCCATCTGTTCATACTTTTTGTCCGCATCTCCTAGTAACCTTGCCAATGTAGCATCGCCATGTATATAGTATCATGTGTAGAATCTGTTGCACCAATGATTATTTTTCTTGTATATCCATTTTTACCCCTTTTGTATCTTGTACATTACTTCCTTAGGAAATGCCCTTTTGTCTTTTCCTTTTTAGGCAAGTTACCCTAACTTATAGGTATAAATACCCTTGTACTTGTAGCTGTAAAGAGAGATTATTTTGAATACAGTTAAGTATTTTCTTCCTTGCGTAAACACTCTGTTTACTCTTGGCATCACTCTTATCCTAACCCTTGAGCAAGGCTAGGTAACGAATAACCTCACCGGACCCATTCATATATCATATCGAATTGTGTCATAAGTCCTCGAAAGTTCCATTGGTGCATTATATCCTCTAGAGCTGCTCGTAGGTTTTGCTTACCTTTCGTTCGTCATTCATCCCTTTCATACTTTCTTACATTAGTTCTTTTAAGCTTTCTGTAAGCTTGGACTTATCCAACGACCAGCCTTGTCTATTCTTGGTCACAGTTTACAACATTTTGGTATCAAAGTAGAGGTTTTGTTTGAGTTGACGTGTGTTTTCAAAGTTTTGTTATGCTTTGTTTTGCATATGTGAAATAAAGTAAGTTATTGTGTTCATTTGATCGCTATGTTGTTAATTGTTAATTTCCTGAAGTGTTTGCCTGAGCTTTGAATTTGTGAGGAAAAGTGATTAACCCGAGTATGAATGTTGGTATTAGTGATGATAGTGGAGTTATCCACCATGGATGACAATCTCAGGGAACTCCTAAAAGCATTGATGAGAGACTTGATGAGGTAGCTAACCTCTTAGTAGATTTAACATGAGCTATACATGCGTTGTCTTGCCGACATACTGAAGCCACCCAAAACAACCCACAAGTTGCTTAGCCTATTAGAGGTCAAACCCCAGTTTGACTTGTTTGAGTAGAGGAGTAGGCAGACGAGTAAGGAGAAGGATTGATTTGGTAGGCATGGAGACGAGGAAGAAGAGGAGTATTTTGAAGAAGAGCGTGTACGAGTCCCCAAAGCATTTGACCATGTGAAGCTTTGGATTCTAAGTTTCAATAGATTTGGGAATGCTAATGAATATCTAGAATAGGAAGAGAAGGTGGAGCATGTGTTTAATTACTATCAGTATAAGACTTATGAGAAGGTGAGAACTGCTGCTGTTGAGTTCTCAAGATATGCCGCCATGTGATGGAAGAATTTTCAGGCCATGAGGAGACAAAAAAGAGACTAAGAGATTAATACTTAGCTAGATATGAAGAGAATACTCAAGAACAGATTCGTGCAGGAAACCTATCTTCAAGATACTTTCACTTAGCTTCAGGAGCTAAGATAAGGAGGTCGAACTATTGACAGGTATGTTTAAGAATTTCAAATGCTATGATACGTTGTGAAGTGGAGAAATCACCAGCTCGAACAGTCTCAAGATTCATTACTGGGTTAAGAGGAGACATTCGAGACATTATAGAGCTCTAACGATTTGACACAATAGATGAAGCTGTTAGGATTACCTAACGAGTAGAAAGACAAAAGAGGAGTTAACTAACAGCTAGGGTATTGACTAGCCGACTCGAATAGGCAAGTCACCAAGCTTAGTTGAGTACAGAGCTAAACAGAAAGATTAATGTCCGAGTCGAGCAGAAAGGTCGACTTGATGGTGAAGTGCTGACCTGAACTAATGAGAAGGAAAAAAGGGTCTAGCTGGAAGATAAGCCAGATCAAGTGCTTTAAGTGTCAAGGGTTTGGACATGTGGCTATTTAGTGCCCGAATCGTAAGATAATGGTCATTAAGGGAGACGTCTCGAAGCTAGAAGTAGACGGTACAGATGAAGAACCTAAGGAGGAGGAGGTTCCTGTTGAGAAAGAAAGTGATGAAAAAGAGTTGATTGAAGAGGACGTATTTGTCGAGGACTTGGACAAGTTACTTATGGTTGTTCGACATACTATGAACATGGAACCCTTACGAGAGAAAGAGCAGAGAGAAAAATTGTTCCATACCACCTATAAGGTGAATGATCAGGTGTGCGCCCTCATCATGGATAATGGAAGCTGCATCAATGTGGCATGAGCCGATCTTGTTTCAAAACTGAAGTTCCCGACTGTTGCACACCCAAGACCATACGAATTGCACACTCGAGACTATACAAGTCGCACTGGTTGAGTGAGAAAGGAGCATTACATGTCGCTCGGCAAATTCTACTGCTAATCACTATAGAGAATTACTCTAACCAGATTCTCTACGACGTATTGCCTATGTGCACTTCCCACATATTGTTGGGTAGGCCATAGTTGTTTAATAAGAGAGTTATACATAACAGCTATAGGAACACGTATAAGTTCAGGTTGGACCAAGGATTGTATACGTAGGTTGAAGGATGGATCATATAGAGCTTCAAGTTAGGTTGGATTCTGTTTGGGCGGTCAATCCGAGTTACAGGAAAAGAGAAGCAGCAGTAGTGCAGGGGGTGATTCGGCTTGATTTAGCCACCAAAACGAGTTGGAGAAAAGGGTTTTTGTGTGTTTAGGATTAGACTCGAGGGTGGTTAGAACAAAAACCAAGGCTTGATGTGGTGGTTTTGTGGTGTTTTGAAAACATATGATGGCGGTGGTAGCAGTTTCACACATAACATGGTGGTTATGCCTCAAAATGTAGTTGGGTTTTGGGTTTTAGAGGGTAGTTATTGTAGTGGAGGCATCAATTTTAAGTGTGGTGGGATGGAGTTGGATGTTCTACATAATGGTTGCTAGGGCGGTTAGGGTTTCAAGTGAGGAGTTCGATAGAGCATGGGGGTGGTAAGGTTTGAGATCTAAGAGCTCCAGTAATGCAACCGTAGTAGTGGTTTTACTCAAAAACTGCCATGCAAGAGGAATGAGTTAGGGAAAGAGAGACGTGCAATAGAGGGGCTAGAGATAGAGAGATTGTTTTTTAGAACTTGAGAGTGAGAGCTTTTGATCGAGAAACCTTCTTGACCCTCTACTTATACTGTACAATGATAAATTGCTTAAGGAAAGTCAAGGTTAACAATGAATCCAAGAATTAAAGCTCTAATGTTGACCAAGAAAGGATTCGAAATTTGCAATGATTCGAGTTAATTTTTGGTTAAAAAATGCTTCTTCATTGTTTGTTCTTACAAAAAAAAAAAAAAAAAAAAAACAAAGGAAGCTTCTTTTTCCAACAACAAAGCCTCACTCGTGCTTAGTTTACTCAATGAAGAAGGTGCAATTTTAAGGTTTTTCAAAACTTTGAATTTAAATTTGACCCTTTAAATGAATGTATCAAGACATGCTTTTGGGTTCTATGTATAGTCCTCTACGTTTACTTTGCAATTTCAACATAGTGAAATTAGGGAGAAAAAAGAAGCAAAAACGGGGTTAAACTAAGCACACTAAGTGTGCTTATCGCAAGAAAATGATGGAAGGTGTGGGAAAGGGGAAGGAAAATACCAGTGTTAACTAATCACAGGCCGACACATGGCATTTGAAGTCAAAAGGAAAAAAAATTCGCCTAAATGCTAGTAACAAGGCTCAAACTTGAGTCTCCTCTATACATGTATATGTTCATTACCAATAGGCGATTGGCCTATGCCTCATTCTTTATTGCGAGAAAATTGCAAATAAGCCAACGGCTTGGGCTAAACTAATTTTCAGCCTTAGCCCAATATCCCCTTCATGAAACTTTTATTTGAAGACCCAATTAAAAATACTAAAGCTATTTCAAATTACTCTATTCTATTTTATCTACTTCTTCTTCTTTTTTAATTTTTCTTTTTTTTTTTTGGAATTTTCTATTTTTGTTTCTAAATTAAAACCCTTTTTCTGTGTTTTAAAAAAAAAACTGCAAAATTATAGGGTGGGGTGGTTTCAAAAATGAGGCATCTATACTCTTCAACATAATATCTTTGGATAAGCCCGAATCCTTAGACAAATTCATGAAAGTCGCTAAAAAATACATATCTCAAGAGGACACTATTGAAGCCCAATTCGAGGTGGAGAATAACACTTGCATCTTAACAAAGGATCGTTTGGGACCTTGCAACCTCATACCATAACCCCTTATATGAGAAAAGCATGATGGGTTCAATCCTTATGTCACCCCTAAAATGATGGCCAAATAGAGGTGGTTAATTGTACTTTAGAGTCACTACTATGAGCTGTAGTAGGTAAAAACTTAGCTGATTAGGACGTCTGCTTGCTAGTGGTTGAGTGCACTTATAACCGAACAGTACATGACACCACTAAGCAGACTCCCTTTAAAGTAGTCTATGGGTTCAATCCTGAGTTGCCCCTCGACCATACCTCCGTACTAGTACCTACATAAGAGGACCCTGATGCATTGATCAGAGCACAATCCCTTTAGCACATCTATGATAAGGTCATTTGGCACATCGACCAAGCTGCCAGAAGAATGAAAGAAAAGTCCAAGGGTAGAACAGCTAAACAATTTCAGCCGAGACACTTGGTATAGCTACACCTCAGCAAGGAATGGTTCCTAAACAGGAAGAGGAACAAATTATCTGCAAGAACAGAAGGACCTTTCAGAATCCTCCAAAGGATCGATGATAATGCCTACAAATTAGAATTACCTGAGAACTATGGGGTTTCTGACACCTTCAACATTGCCGACCTTAGTCCATATCACCTTGATAGAGAACTGAGCGAACACCATTCGGATTTGATCCCAAATCCAAAACAACTCGGAGGGAATAATAAGAATCAAGCTACTGGACCTCTCACCTGCAGCCGAGCCTAAGAACTAAAGGGACTAGTATGATGAATCATCCTATTCCAATCGACCTCTATTGAGGCAAAGTACTTCTTTACTGAGTTACCCTTCATGTCGAGCCGTATGACTGCCCATCCTTCTGCAGTATGCCAAATTGAAAATTACTCACTAGCGCTTGAGCTGACCAATTACTCGGCATCTTCCTTGCCGAGAAGCCGAGAAAGAGAGACTTCGGGTTAACTAAGCCATCCCTACTTAAACAAGCCATCTGTCTGTACTTTTTGTCTACATCTTCTAATGACCTCACCAATGTAGTATCGTCATATGTATAGTATCATGTGTAGAATTCGTTGCACCAATGATTGTTTTTCTTGTACATTCATTTTTATCCTTTTGTATCCTGAACATTACTTTTTTAGGAAATGCCCTTTTATCTTTTACTTTTTAGGTAAGTTGTCCTAACTTATGGATATAAATATCCTTATACTTGTAGCTGTAGAGGAGAACAAACAATTTTGAATACACTTTTGAGTACTTCCTTATGTAAACACTCTGTTTACTTTCGGCATCACTCTTATCCTAACCCTTGAGCAAGGCTAAGTGGTATGTAACCTCACCGGACCAATTCATTCGTCATATCAAATTGTACAATAAGTCCTCGAAAGTTCCATTAGTACGTCGTATCCTTTAGAGCTGTTCATAGGTTTTGCTTAACCTTCATCCGTCATTCATTCATTTTTTCACTTTCTTCCATTAGTTCTTTTTGAGTTTTCTGCAAGCTCGGACTCATCCAGTGACTAGCCCTTGTCTATTCTTAGTCACAGTTCACAATAAGACTACTTCCCCAAGTAGGCGGAAGTGTTGGTTGTTGCGACTATAACGACTCGAGTCGCTGAAGGCTTCGTGCTCACATACATATTGTCTCGCTTTGAAGTACCATATAGGTTAATCATTGACAATGGAAGGTAGTTCAATTGTGATCATTTCAGGAACTTTTGCAATAAGCATAATATCAAGCTACACTGCACCTCGATTGCCCACCCTCAAACCAACGGCTAAGTTGATGTCATCAACAAGATAATTCTCAATAGTCTTAAGAAGAGAGTGGAACAAGCAGGAGGCGAGTAGTCCAATAAGCTTCCCAACAAACTGTAGGCTTACTGCACATAGCATAGGACAATGACTAGAGAGACTCCATTTCGTCCTACATTTGGAGCCAAAGCTATCCTCCCTATTAAGTTGGAACTACCTATTAGTAGGATATAACACTTCAACATAAACACTAATCACATGACCTTACAAGTGAATCTCGATACTATCAACGAAGTTCATAATGCTGCATGAGTACATATTGCGACATATCATCAACAAGCCGCTCAATATTATAGCTGCAGCATCCAACACAAGGTTTTCTACCCTGGTGACTTAGTGTACAAGAAGTTAGAGGCTACTAGCTCCAAATAAGGGCAGGGAAAGCTTACCCCTAATTAGGAGGATCCTGTGTGAGTAGTTGATGAAGCGGGAAAAGGTGCTTACAAGCTCGAGGTGATGAAAGGATGACCAATCATTAAGGCATGTAATGCCCAGAATCTAAGACCTTACTTTATTTATATGCAATGACGAGAATTAAAACCACTTGTAACTATGGCTAAATGCAATGAATTAATAAAGTTTCTAGCATTTTCTCCTCTTTCTCCCTTAAGCCACTAATTTTGAGTCGATTTTCATCCCTAATCTTCACCTAAGTCAATCCTCACATCGAGGATGCGAGCACCTATCTTAGGCTTTGATTTACATCAAGCCCTAACCTTGGGTCGATTTTCATCCCCAAGCTTTGCCCAAGTCAGTCCTCACACTGACGACACGAGCACCTATCTTGGGCTTCGATTTACATCAAACCCTTAATCTTGGGTCAATTTTCATCCCCTAAGCTTTGTCTAAGTCAATCTTCATACCTATGACGCGAACATCTATCTTGGGCTTCCATTTACATCAAGCCTCTAATCTTAGGTCGATTTTCATCCTTAAGCTTTACTTAAGTTAATCCTTACACTAACGGCATGGGCATCACCATAAGGCACCAATTTGCATTGAGTCTCAAATCTTGGGTCGATTTTCATCCCTAAGCTTTACTTAAGTTGGTCCTTACATTAACAACACAAGCATTAGCATGGGATAACAATTTACATCGAGCCTCCAATCATCTGGTTGATCCTCATACCTGAGTTTTGTCTAAGCCAATTCCTACGCTTATGGTGAGGGCACTTCACTCGAGAGTTAATTTACCTAACGGCCTCAAACACAAGTTGATTGTCCATCTTTGATCATTCATATATGTAAGGATGTTGTTGTAATAGCTATTAGACACAACTCGAAGTGAAACTGAACAGTAGAAGCCAAGGAAAGGCAAATCAATTAACGAGAAGCAACGATTAAAACACAAAGAATTTATTTCATTGATCAAATGGCATACAAAGTTTATCAGGTCGGTATACCAAGCTTGACTACATCGAATAAGAAAAATGATACGAAAATATACAACTATGTCCTACATGATAGCTACTCACTTCACTTAAATGGCTATTATTGACCCTGACTTAACTTCTTGCTCTAGGATTCTTCCCCAAAAGGAACTAGTCTCAACTTGGACTCGGCCAACTCTCACATTGTAACTACATCCCTAAAGTCCTTGTAGCCCTACAAAGCTCCCAATGATACTCAACCTCCAAGTGAAGATCCCTACTATAACTAATAGAGCCTCTCTTCCATAGAGGCAGCAGTGGAAACTACTGATCTAGCTACTCCACTTAGAGTGACGAGCTGTCTAGGCCTTACTAGCAACAAAGTAAGGTTGATCCTTTACCTAGAGTAGACTAGAGGACTCGTGAAATAGAGGATTTCCACGAGCCCCTCAGTCCTCAAATAAGGGTAGAGTAAAAACCCCTTCTACTACTGTAGTCACCACGACCGCCCTTATCTGCTCAGGGTCATCTGGGACAATACATAAGTAGAGACTGCCCAGAACCCCGTGCAAATGAGCACCTTGTGGTGAGGCCACCATGAACAAGTGGTAGGTCATGTTTGAGCCTCCCTTCTTTTACCCAACACAACTAGAATAGAAAGAAGGTAAGACCTCGGGGCAACATATGCCTCCCAGTCATAGCTCGTGAACCGACTACCGTTACTAAGCAGCTGTCTATGCCTTACAATCACAACTTGAGGAAGAAGGTCGAAGACAACCATCTCCCCAACTTAAGTACATCATACCACAACATGATTGCTTTAGACACACTCATTAAAGCTCTTAAGTATTCCCTACTAAAGTTGTTTGGGTAATTGGCGTAGAGAGGCAAGGACTTATGTACCCTTTTATATAAGATCCATGAGACGTCCCTGCCTGTACACAAGTTGATTGTTGCACAGCACCAAAGCATTGAGAACTAAAACGACACCTAAGGAATTAATGGTAGGCCATATGAGCATTAAATGTCTTTTGGAAGGCATTCTGCCTAAAGCATTCCACCTACTACAAGAACATGGTAATCGAAATGAACATTATGGGATGGATAGCATATCTCAATAAGAGATTCACTCTACCAAAATTCCCATGCCAAGGAAATCCTATGACATCATCGTAAGATATGTTCTTACATGCTCGTCTTTGCTCAACATAAGCCCCTATGAGAACCCTTACAGCCATTATCTACTCGGAAGAAAAGGGACACGGGGCCCTAATAAGCATCATCACAAGATAAGAACACTTAGGTGAAATCAAAGATCAGTGTAAGAGATAACACATGGAAAAATGAGCAGGTCCCTAAAGAACAATCGACAAGCACTAACTCGAGGATTTAGAATTCAACTAATCTTACGATTCAACAAAACACGAGATTTAGCTCGATGAAAATCCTCTCCAATGGAAAAGACTTAGTCAAAAAACATATGGAATTTAAGTATACAGATACAATATGAAAGCAAGAAACTGTGACCTAGAAAAAAACACGAGTTTAGAGAACGTCAATAAAACTTCATTCATTCAAAGGTTCAAGAAACTACATAAGGAGAGGTCGACATCCTGACTACTTGCCAAGAAAAAGTACAGCAATTTGCAAAATGGGCTCGCATCGCTTGAGCTAACTACGTAAAATAAAAAAAAATCCGAAGATGCTCCTAAACATCTTGAACTTGTTGCTGCTGTTGTTGTTGCTGCTCCTACTATCACTCTGGCTCTTGCTCGACTTCACTGCCACCACCCACCAGCCTAGGGTTTGCATTAGAGCCATTACTAGAAGTTCCTAACTAGTCACTAGACGACTCACCACTTGGCTACTCCTAATAATAAACTTTGGTTCATCTAGCCAATGTAGGAAGGATAAGTTCACATCTAACATATTCTGCCGATCTTGTTTCCTCACTTCCTCTGCCATTGCATAACCAGCCTTAGTGATGACCTTCTCGATAAGGGAGTCCTCTAAGGTCACGATGAAGATATCACATTTGACCTTGGTAGATAACCGCAAACTTCTTAAGAGCTCGGCTTCCCTCACACTGAAGTCAATGTGTACTTTCTCAAGTTCTTCATCCTTGGCTCTCAGCTTGGCAACTAACCTACCCTTCATGACCTTACTAAACTCCTTAGCCTTCCTCAACTGATCATTTAATTGATCCACCTAATTGAGTAGCTCCCCATGACGGCATTCCAAGTCGCTAAGTGTAGCAGTTAAGTCACTGCGCGCTTTTTCCTCCTCTTTTAGCACCATCCAAAGCCTCTTCACCTTGGTCCTCACCTCATCTCCTTCCAACAAGAGAACTAAGCGGTTGTAGGCTAAAATGAAGTCCAATAAGTCATACAACTGCAAAGATAATCAACAGTCAATGATAGTGTTGAAAGTAAGCCATTAAATAAAAGTATACGAGTAGCTTACCTCATTGTACCTCCTCAGCATTACTGCCGAGGCCTCTAATTCATTGCGACCCCCAACAAGCTGCCCAAACCACATTTGCAGGTACTCAAACCTTTGAGGGCATTGATTTGCGTATTATGCAGGAGATGCTTACCTACTTTAATGAACCAAAGGTTCAACATTTTCGTCATCAACAATCTCAATAGCTATCGGAGCATTAGTCTCAGGCGTTTGCTTCGATCTTGCCTAATCAACATCCACTCGAGCAGCCATCGCCATAAGACTCTGCTTAACCATAGCAGCCCCAACTGGAACCTTCGAAACTGCCCCCCTACCAGATGCCCCCCTAGTTTCCACTACAATACCTAAAGGCACTCCCGTCACATATTGCTTCCCTCATGCTAAACAACTTCTGGAAGTGTTTACTACCTTCCCCCTTTCCTCTTAGAATTTTTTTAGGGATGACATGAAGTCTCCCTATCCCCTTCCTTCTTAGGCCGCCTTCTCCTTTCGAGCTTCGTAGTACTCTTAAGCTACTTACTCTGTGTGACTAGCAGCTTCACCCTCAGCTTCTTAGACGTTAATTCAATTGTTGCTAAACAATAAGCGAACTACTTAGAAGATCAAACGAAAACGAAGACAAGAAACTTATAGTGCTAAGGATAAGCAGCTTGATGTCCCCCACTCCAGCGACAATGCGACGTGGTGTGGTAAACAACCAACTACCCCTCCTTGGCTAAACATAACAAGTACTTGTCTCTACTACAAACAACAATGCTTCGCTCTTATACTTTTCACATATCGACAAGGGTTTGAGTTTCTTCCAACCCATTAAATTCAAGAGCTCGATACTAGCCATCGAGTCCTCATCCCCCAAGCCCTTCAACATTAAAGCCCTAATCGGCCATCTCCACTCCGTCGAGAAATCAATGGGCTTCAAGGTGCAAATAAAGTAGAATAATTCCTTTTATCTCTCCACCTTATTCAAAGGCTTATCCATGGTACTCATCCTCATGCCTTAAGTAGCGATGTAAACCTACCAATCACTTAACCTCCTTATAAAAAAGAAGTACCTAAAAAGTTGCATAGTCAGCCGTTGCAATTACCAAATACACAACACTTCAAGAGCAAGTAGTTGAATCCATGCATTCATGTTCAAACTACCAAGTATGACCTTAAAATATTAGAAGAACTCAACCAAGAATTTAGAAAAAAGGAAACCGCAAACCCTACTCGAACGGCTTCTCATACATTACAAAAGATCTAACATCCCTCATGTCATATGCCTGTTACCTTTCCTGAGGCTCCTCCACTCGCTACTCAAGCACTGTTTCTATTACCCAACAAACCAACCTTAGCTTCCTCTTACTTGTTACATATGAAACAAGAGGATAAGCATGCTCGCTTATACACGTCGTTCACAACAATACACCAACCTTGGCTTCCTTACCATTCGGTAGATACGAATTACGTCGACATCCTTGCGTACACTCCTTCCTCTCTTCCTTAAAGAGTATTATTGTATCATCTTCTCTAATCACCGCCTCTACCGCCAACAATTGCTTTCAATGGAGTAAGGCTACCACCCCCTATCTGATACAAGCTCTTGCAGCCTTCGTCCACCCCTCTCGATATAGACGGATGGCATGACTCACCTTGACTATCAGTTATGCTTTGACTAGCCATCGAAAGAAGTTGGAAACAAACAAGAAAAAAGTGTTTGGCTCGCGAGACAAAATTTTGGCAAAGTCTCCCCTAGGTAAGTAAGACAAGTGAAAAATGAATGCATAGTTTAACCTTTATATAGACAGGCAAGAAGGAAAACGGTTTCTTTACTCTTAGAGCATGAACCTACAATAGGACGTACTTTAAACCCCAGCTGTCCACATGCCCCACTCCTTCAACTAAGTACCTCGATTGATCCTTACACCAGGCTACATTTCCCGATGATAGCCATTATGACACATTGAGTAATATAACAATTACATCAAGGAATCCGTGACTCGAATACAAGAAATTGGTTTGCTACAACCCAAGCAACAGAACTAGTCCCCTGGTAAGGGGACAAGCCTTGGTCTACTCACATCACTTACATTGCTCTCCTTGCACCTTGAACGCTAATGAAAGTTGAGGGACAAGTGTTAACACTCAATTCTCGCTTGAACCAAGGTCCAAAGAGTGAAGCCCATCACAAGACACACTCGAGCAAGTAACAATTCCATGTACCTCATCGTAACTCTCTCATAAGTCTACGAGCTCACACCAAAATTGCCATTCTTTAGTAATTTCATTCACTTCTTCACTTACATTAATTACTGATAATCTCAAGCTTTACTCATCCATCTTTTCTTGAAATATTACCTTACCCTTATCTAAGACTATATTCTTATTTTGACAATCCACTTTAGTTTTTTGCTTGGACAATCAATCTATTCCTATAATAACATCATACCCCTTAATTGGTAATACTATGAGTTTTATTGGAAATTCCTTTCCTTGAATTTACAATTGTCCATTATCTACTATTTTCGTGTTAACGCTTGCTCTCCTGTAGGTGTTCTTATCTTATAAGTGGATTTTACTTCATTCATCTTAATCCCATTTCCCAAGACAAACTCCTTACTACTAAATGAATGTAATGCTCTACTGTCAAACAATATATAAGCAGTTCATCCATTTACAAGTATGTTTCTTGAAATAATTACTATTACTATAATTATCTATCACTTAAGTACTATACTTAAGTTACACATTTTTACAGTTCTTAACACTATCTACGCATACAAGATTTACTATCAACTCACATGTAAGTAAAAGTTACGAGTTAGTTTACTTCTTGCTACTAAGCCTTGGTCAATTCCATCGATATCCATTTTGTCATCTAAGCCATCATGAAAGTATTCTTCCATTCATTCATCAAAATCCTCAATATCTTCTTCTGTACCTTCGATTGCAAACACCCGAGTTGGTACAACCATTGTCTTTACTCCTCCGAATTTCTTAGCCCTTTGTCTAGCTTGACCACAAGATCTTGAGAAGTGTCTGGGCATTCCACACTTGTAATACTTTACTATCTTCATCTTTGGACACTCTTTCGACATATGATTCGGATCACTAGATAGAAAACATTTGCCTCTTAACTGAAGACGTTACCAGGGAAAATACTGTACTCCATACTTCCAGCATCTCATATTTCCTACCTCATCATGGAAACTAAATCCTATCATATTTGAAACAGGACCACTAGTCACAATAGCTAACTTCTTTCCTTTTTGAGTCGAGTTACTATTTGCACCTAAGAATGTCATTTTAAAGACAAGCCTATATTGATTAACTCTCCTCAGTTTCTTACTCTATTCATTTTGCATGGATAGTTGATTATTCTCCAGTTGACGTGCCTTATCCACAATTCGATGATAAGTGGTGAATCCATAATTCATCAACTTAAATTGCATTATTGAGTAAGACCCATTAAGGAAAAGATCTTTCTTCAGCTCCTGATTATCCCTATAGGATTTAGGCACATATTGTAACAACCTATTAAATTCATTCTCATATTGAGCTACACTTATAGTGCCTTTCTTTATCTTCATTAATTGTCAAGTCATCTGATTTTGTACACTTACAGGGAAATATTTTCCTTTAAATGCCTCCCGAAATACTTACAATGTAATGGGACCAGTAATTGTTCGTGCCGTTGAGTCCTACCAGACTCATGCTCCCATTTTAAGCAAGAAAGTGCCATAAGAGACTTTCTGATTTTTTAAAATCTTAAACGTCTCAAACTGCGCTCAATCTATGCTAACTAATCATTAGCCAAGGTAGGCTTACCCATTTCTCCTTCAAAATGCCAGTTTGATTTCATAAATTTGGGAAGTTAACTTACATCTTGAGGTCTAATTCCTCTGGATTCAACCTCTAGTGGCCTTTGGTTCACCACATTTTCACTTGTGATTAGATAGTGAATTAAGGCTCCTTACTATTGGATCATAGTATTCATATTAGCCAACATTTGTCCAAATTGAGTTGGGTCCATCTTGTTCTCAGTAGATGGTGGTACATCATTTCTAGGTGGTTTTGGTGGATTATGAGGGTTAGGAGGTGATACTACTTCTTCGAGTCGATTGTTTCCGTTTTCATTTCTATTTACTTTCTTTGCCATATTTAGATTCACAACTCACTAACTATTAACCTTGCACTTATAATATGTGTACTTGAAGTTAGTATCTAATCTAGGTGACTTGTACTCACATATAGATCAATTATTCCCTTTATATATAATACACATCTATAGATTCCTTAACAAAGATTTCAATTAACACAAAGCCTGTACTATTTCATTCATGTATATATAACAATAATATTCATACACCATTTGTTACACTCTCCATATGTGATCAAATACACATGTATATCATGAGCTCATATAAGTTTCACCTGTAACATGTATCATATATTTGCTTCATTCCCTGTAATTTATATTTATGTCAATATCTTATACAGATATTGGAAAATAAGGATATTTGCTTTACAATAGTACATAGGATGATTGAAACTTTACACTCAAAAGATTACATCACTTTATTTACAACATTAGATTACACATCCGATTACCTATTTACATCATCGTCATCTATACAAAAGTTTATTTACATAATTTACATACTTAGTAACCAAAACATCAAAGGTAAAAAAGTTACATTTAAAAGGTCATAAGTATATCAAAAGTCACTAGGAGACTTAGGTACATCAAAACAATTAAGTCAGATGATACTAAAAGGCCTAACAAGTCTTCTTACTATCTTCTCAGACTTTCAGTTGTAAGCGCCATAACTGTAAGATCAGATTTAGTACGTAAAGTTTAGGGCGATTAATTAAAGGATCCGATCTAGTCTAAATTATTATAATAACATTAGAAATATTAGTAAAAGTGATCTCATAAATTTGAATCTATGAAAATAAATAATAAAATAATAGAATATTATAATATCAAATTTTAAGTATATTACCCGTTATTTCTCAAAAATGAGTTCCGATAACTAACAAGTCGCTAAAGATAAATTATACACACTAAAAATCATATAATAACATAAATAATATTTATGAGTATTTACTTATACTCCATATGCATTTATGTGTTGATGAAAATACCCGAAATTATCTAAAATGCTTTAAAAATGCTAGAAAATGCCAAATAATTAAAGAAAAGTACAAAAAAATAAAGGAAAAATCATTAAAAAATAAAAAAAGTGAGGAATTATCCAGATTAAGGTTGTGGCAGGTTGGGGAATAAAGGAAAAAATTTAGCCAATAAAAATAACCTAACTAGAAAGTCAATTTGGAAAGAGATAAACTAAATATTAACTTAATCTAATACAATAAAATCCTATAGAGCTCTATAAATACCAAAAATTCTTCAGAAGCTTATTTGGTTAGTTGGAGTGTGAAAAAAACTATGAGAATTGAAAAAGAGTAAGTTAAGGTTTCTTTTAAAAAAAATATAAAAAAATATGTGTAATTAGAGCACTTAAACCAAATCCACAATTCATAACCAATTGAAACCGAACCGAACCAAACCCAACCGCTCCCACCAAAGCACCCTCTTACCATCGCCTGGACCAGACAATACCCCTAGGACTACCACTGGCGGCCAAAAGTCTAATAGTAAGGTGAGTTTGATTTCAGCTAGATTTTATGTAATTTATAAAAATTATCAATTTTATCTAGAAAATTATGAAATTTAGTACTCTAATGTTTTATTATATTTAGATTTAGAGAAAAATATTGGTTTAATTTAATTATACCTGGAAATATGTAGTGCTTAAGAAATAGTGTAAAACCAAATATATTTTGATTTAGAAATAAATAGTCTTAGAAGTGTAGTTTTAGGCTCAAAATTTTTGTATATACTACTTAGGAGATATAGAATAGTGCTATGAATCCCTTTTATAGAAATGAATTTTTGAAAATTTTAAGGAATTTTTAGGCCTTTAAAATGTATATATAATTAGTGATTTTGGGGTTAATTAATGGTTAATTGAGTAATTACTAATTTAATATATAATTAGGTGTTTTAAGATATTCATATTTGATGTGGTATGATAATTGTAATATTTAGGGTGTTAGATGTGATTATTAGGAGTATTATGTAGTAAATATATGTAATTTTAAAAACATATGGAATTGGAATTATAACAAATATTAAATAATAGCTTAAAATGGATAATATAATAATAATATTAATATATAATAAATATGGTAGGAAACATAAATTTAGGTAATTATTTGAAAAATTCAAAATTTTTTCACATCGCGAGTAAATTCAATATATAAATGAGGATTAGAATGTACCAAGTAAATTAGAATACTGCTTAAGGACTAAAAGTAATACTTAGAATACTCGAGCCTAATGTGATTAATTTTACATTAGAGTTCGAAACATATTTTTAAGATTTACATATAATACTTGTAATTGGAACTAATTTAGAACCTAAATCAAAATTAGATCTGGAAATCGATTCCTAACTAACCTAGAATAAATCAATAATAAATAATATGTATATATAACGAAAATTGAGTTAAATCATCACTTATAGTATATATATCATCAAGATATAAATACTAAAAGCGTATTTACATTATAGGACACACAAAGACAAGTCGACCTGTAACAAGTTAAGTGAGTGAACCAAAGATTCTAAGTAAGTTGGGTTTGATACTTCATTGTATTTTGGAGTACTATTTTAAAGTATTCGAAAGCTTAAGATTGTATATGATTGTATTTGTAAGTAGATATAAATGCATGTGTTTGCGTATCTAATTTCGTGCTAAAATCTATGTCATGGTTGGTGATTGATGTGAATTGAATGATGTGAAATTGTTTGATCACCCTAAATCGTATCTAATTATAACTGACCTAAATACCTTAATTAGACATGCATTGCAACCCTTTAGGGGATTATTAGGATTCTCCAACCAAACATCAACACTTTCGAAAAAGATAACGCCGGATAGCATAATGGTCTTTTCTTCATCCTTAATCAAATTATATAACTGGAGAAGAGATTGTGATAAGGATGAGGGTAATGGTTCGAAAGATAATCTTCGGGAGAGTAGTATCTTCATTGCACAAACTTGGGTTTAGTTGTGAGTTGTTGTATAACCATAAAACTCCTTAACCCGGATTAGAGCGGGTGAAATTACCTTTATTTCACAATGTACCGGACTATGTTGTGTGATGACACTTGCTTGTTACATTGCATGTAATTAATTGATTGATAACACTATTTGTGTTTATTATGCATTCATAAGTCTTCAACCTAACTTACTGAACTATGGTAACTCATACCCTTATAGATTTTCTTGCATGTTATGACTAATATGCCACGATATAATTATCCTAAAGTCAGTTCTCTTTTAAAGCTATAGGGAATGAGGATCAAATGGCTATACAATCGAGTCTTTTAAATTTCTTATTAGTACTTTTAGGTTTATGAATTGATATTATAATATGTTAGTTAACAAACTACTGTAGTATGTGTTGGTTCTGTATAAGATATCAAGAGGGGGGATGAATTAATATCTTTAAATTTTTGAAAACTTTTCAATATAAAAATAAGATTATCCCTCTTAATAACTTAATTTGGTGAACAGTGGTATTTCAACACACAATTAAACAACAATTAAATAACACAAATTAAAAGAGTAGGGAAGGAGAATATCAGGCAGAGATTTTACAAAAGCTATAGCCTTACTCTCTTTCAGCTCCGCTGCTGGGGACTCGATTTACTTCACTAGTGCCGTTCCACTTAATCCACTAAATAAAATCACAAAAATTACAAGCACTTGTCACACATAGACTTTACAATACTCTGCTCTACCTATCTAACCTCTCTACAATTTAGGCTAATACAAATCTACAGAGTACAAATGTACTTGTCTCAACACTCAAATGATAAATAATAATTACAAATTACAAGTGAGAACAAAAGTATAAATCTCAATTAATTTTGCACTTGAAAGAAATAACACTCGTTGTAGAACTTTGATTTGGTGCAGCTCTCTAAAGAAGTATCTAAAGAATTTTTTGAAACTTTTCAGAAAGTATACTTTGATCATGATTTTTTTTTTACAACAAAATTTTTTCTTCAGAGTTGTATATTGACGTTTTGAATCCTTTCTCCTTTTATATTGAGTTTTTCCAATAGCTATCTGAAGATTTTCTTCACTTCCATAATTATCTAACCATTAGATATTTAAAATAATTCCTTGGATATTTTTTAGAAGATCTCGATCATTTAAATTTCAAAACAAATCTCCTTAATTTGTTTAGATCAGATAAACTTCAATCCGTAACTACTAAATAAGCTTTTGATTTGAATTTAAAAAGATCTACTTTTGTTAGCAACTTCCGAATAAGCTTTATGTTCAAAAATTTGAAACTTCACAAAATCCGAGTCAACCTTATCCTTATTCATTCTTGTGCATATCTTAATTTATTCAAAAATGTTTTCACTTAAAAAATAAATCCCTATAGATCTTAATTCCATCTTAAGTGAAATGGGATTAAATGTATTTTCCCAATACACTCAATCTAGTAAAGCTAGGCCTTGATTAATTTGAATCTAATTTAAAGTTGTTTTCAACGTCATACTTCCAAACTTACCTTCTGAACAACCTTCTAAAGAATGTAAGCCTTTTGTTTCTGATGTTTCTAAATAAGCTTCTGAAGTATTGTACTAATTTTTCTTATAAAAGCTTCTAAAATACTTTATGAAAGATTTTCAAACTAGTCTAAATTCAATCAATTCAAACCTTCTGAATAAGCTTTTGAATACACCTCAATTTGCAATTTTAAACTTTCTAAAGAACTTTTTGAATACCTGCACACTTGTTAATTCATTAATATTCTTCTCTCTTTTTGTTATCATCAAAATCCATAAAAGATATCTAACATTCTCCCCTTTTTTTATGATAACAAAACATACGTATATCCAAAAACATGTAACATTTCAATGTCTAATATAAACGACAAGAAGAAACATTATTCGACAATAATTATAAATTATTCAAACTATTGTGCGATCACATTTGTTCTCTTTTTCAGTACTTAATTGTTTTTTGGCCTTTCTCCCATTTTTTATTATCATCAGAAAACAACTATATATTTTATAACAAAAAAAAAAAAAATTTGAAGAACTTTTCTCCTCCTTTTTCTTGTAAGAAAATAACCAATTTTTATAAAGGAAAAATAGATGATAACACTTCTCCCCCTTAATAAAACAAATCAAAGCTATGTTTTTCTTAAAAAGAAATAAATTTCAACATTTTTCTTTTTCTCCTTATAAAAACATATTTTAGAAAAAGAGCTCCCCCTCAAAATGATACCAATTATTTTTTATGATCAATAATGAAATAGAATATGTATATAAAACTTGAAGAGCAAAACAAAATAGAACAAGATTACCAAGTCCATTAATATCATTCATTCCATACTTTTACTTTCCATGAGGCTTTATTGAAATATCTCTAATTAAATTTTTCCTCATGTCCTGCAACCACTAAAAGAACGATCAAACATTCTTAGAAACCCAGACAAGCTTGGGTCCTTTAAAATTCAAGCGGCCGATATTATTTGCTTTTTCTTGGTTTTTCCTGGGATTTTCAGATAATTTGAATGTAATTATATATTTATATATGTATATATATATATAACTTAAGGATTTTGACTTTATATATTAAACTGTTTACTTCAAAACGAGAAGTTGTAGACGCTTTATGTAAATTATATATATGATAGGGACTGTGAGGTCAATTATTATCATGGGTTGGTTTATACGGCGGGACTATTACGACTTTGCAGCTTCGAGGTATAACATTAGTTACTTGAACTTTTTGAAGTTGTTGCATCTTCAAAAGGAACCTAATCATCCTCTCTATTCCCTTCAGAATCTGAATTTATCTCCACTATGATGGGGGTGTTTGGTATAACAACCACTTCATGAACCTTACTTCCATTATCCTGTGCTCCATTTTCAAAACAGCTTCTACTTCAGCCTTTACTTCCTCCAGATCCTCCTTAAGATCATCATCATTGTCAAACCTTACATTTAGATAAGTGTCTTAAGGTGGATTCTCAGGTGGTATCATAAGGGGTTTAGGTTCTTGAGATTGTAATGATACTTCTATACCTGCAGTCTTATTTATAGGATACTTGGGAAATCAATCAACTACACTGAGGGAATAGTTTCTTAGGATATGTGGAACACTTGGGGTTATTTGATCAAAACCTGGAAGGTAATTCCTATCTGCTTCTATAATAGTCAGAAAATACAGTATATGAATCATTATAGATAAAACCTCGTTCTCTCGAAAGTACTTCTTCTCATAGGCGGCTATGGCAGTATATTCAATATATGTAAGTCTTAATTCATCCATCATTATCCTCTAATCATCCTGCATACTAAAGGTAATAGGAATTAGACTACTGGGCCTTTGACTTGCAGCCAAGTCCAAGAACTAAAGGGATTGGCAAAGCGAATCCTCCTGCTTTAGCCGACTCCTACCAAGGCCGAGTATCTCTTTATCGACCCACTCTACATGTCGAGTTGAATGACTACCCATCTCTCGGAGATTGTGTGCTAAGTGACAAAATGCCGAGACGGCAGCCAATCCTTGCTCTCTCTCTCTCACTCATGCCTGAGCCGACTACTTGCTCAACCTCACTCTTGCCGAGAGGTCGAGAGAGTGACATCAGACTGATCTTTGATCACCCTTGCTCGGACAAGCAATCTATCGGTACTCTTTTGTTTACATTCTCTAACGACATTGCCAATATATCTTTGTCGCATGTACAAGACCGCATGTAGAATCTATTATACTAATTATTACTTTTCTTGAATATTCATTTTTACCATTTTGTATTCTTATACATTACTTCTTTAGAGTAATAATTTTTTTTTGTCTTTTCCCTTTTAAGCAAATTGCCCTAACTTATTAGGTATAAATACCACTTGTATTTGTAGTTGTAGTCATTAGATTACCATTAATACACTTGACACTCTTTCTTTTGTAAACATTAATTGTTTACTTTTATTTCACTCTTATCATAATCCTTAAGCAAGGCTAGGTGGTGAGTAACCTCACTGGACCAATTCATGTATTATATCGAATTGTGTTGTGAGTCTTCAAAACTTCCATCAGTGCATCATATCCTTTGGAGCTGTTCGTGTGTTTTTGCTTACTTTTCATTCACTTATCCCGTTTCTTTCATACGTTCTCCATCACTCTTTTTAAGCTTTTGGCAAGCTTAGACCTACTTAGCGACCAACCTTATCTGTCCTTTGCTACGGTTTGCATCATCTTGGTATCAGAGCGGAGGTTTCACTTAAGTTATAGTAAGTTGTTTCAAAGTTTTGTCTATGCTCTGTTTTGCGTATGTGGAATAGAGCAAGTTACTGTATTTGTTTAATTGCTGTGTTTATTGGCTATTAAATTTCTGGTTCACGAAAGTGTTTGCTAAAATACCTAATTGAAGAGTTTGAGGTTTGAATCTTCAGAGAAAATGACGGAACTAAGTGTTAACGTTGGTGTTGGAGATATCAATAGTGAAGTTATCCACCATGGCCGACAATCTTAGGGTACCCTTAAGAGCACTGCAAGAAACTTAATGAAGTAACTAACCTCTTAATGGATTTAACCTGAGTTGTTCACGCATTGGCTTATCGATTTGTTGAGGTCGTAAATAACACCCCATAAGCTGCTTGACTTGCGAGAGGTTAGAACCTAACTCAACAAGTTCGAGGTTGAAGGGTAGGTAGACGAGTAAGGAGGAGGATTGATTTAGGGACATGGGATAAAAGGATGAGGAAGAGTATTATGAAGAAGAAGAAGAGCGAGCTCGAGCATCCAAAGCCTCTAACCATGTGAAATTTCAGATTTCGAGTTTCAATGGGTCTTGAAGTACAGATGAATACTTGGAATAGGAAGAGAAGGTGGAGTATAAGTTTGATTATTACCAATATGAGGATTACGAGAAAGGGAGAACTGCTACTGTTGAGTTCTCCGAATACATCACCATGTGGTGGAAGAATTTTCAGACTATGAAGAGATGAGAAGGATACAAAGAGATTAATACTTAGCTTAAGATAAAGAGAATACTCAGAAACAGATTTGTGTCAGATACTTATATGTAAGATACCTTTACTCAGCTTCAGGAGCTAAGACAAAGAGGCCGATCTATTGATGAATATGTCCAAGAATTTCAAATAATTATAATCCATTGTGAAGTGGAGGAACCACCAGCATAAACAATCTCTAAGTTCTTTACTAGATTGAAAGGTGACATTCGAGATATTATGGAACTCCAACGATTTACCATAATGGATGAAGCCATTCAAATTGCTCAATCAGTGGAGAGGCAGCAAAGAGGCTGAATATCGACTAGATTTCTGACTAGCCAACCGAGATAGTGAAGTCACCAAGCACTATCGAGTACCGAACCGATTTGGAAGGTGGATATTCGAGCCAAACAGAAGAGCCAAGCCAATAGTGCTGTATCGACTTGAACTTATGAGAAAAGGAAAGGATTTGGTAGAAAGATGAGCCAAATCGAGTATTTCAAGTGCCAAGGGTTTAGACATATGGCTGCTTAGTACTTGAACCAAAAAATTATGGTTATCAAGGGGGATGTCCTGAAGCTAGAAGTAGAAAGTACTAATAAGAAACCCGAAGAGGAGAACCCTACTGAAAAAGAAGTTTCTCATGATGATGAATTGCTTGAAGAGGACGTATTCGTCGAAGACTCGGATCAGTTGGTCTTAGTTATCCGATACACAATGAACTTAAAACCTTCACGTGAAGATAATGGAAGTTGCACCAATGTGGCATCAACTAATTTGATCACAAGGTTAAAATTGCCGACTATTGCACACTTGAGGCAGTATAAGTTGCATTGGCTGAGTAAGAGGAGAGTACTACATGTCACTCAGCAAGTACTACTACCGATCACTAATGGAAATTACTTCAATGAATTTTTTTGCGATGTACTGCCTATGCGTGCCTCACATGTGTTGCTTGGCTGACTATGGCTATTTAATAGAAGAGTTATCCATAACGTATATAGGAATGTGTATGTGTTCGAGAGGGATAGCCGAAAGATTACACTGAACCCGATGCTACTAAGTCAAGTTAACAAACTACAAACAAAACTTGCTCGCGGATCGAAAAAGACTCTAGTGATGAGTAGAGCCGACTTCGAGAGGCTATCGATGCTAACGAGCTGACCCTCATGTTGGTTAGACACCTATTAGAAATGAAGGAGCGGGGTGAACTACCCTTGGAATTGAGAGCGTTGTTGGATGAATATGCCGATTGGTTCCTAGAATAGTTACCCAAATGATTGCTTCCACTCTAAGGCATAGAACATTGCATTGACTTAATACCCAATGTCACCCTGCCGAATAAGCCAGCTTATAAGATAAGTCCCGAACAGGCTTTTGAGTTTCAACGGCAAATCGATGAATTACTGGAGAAAGGGTATGTTAGGGAAAGCCTCAACCCTTGTACTGTGTCAGCGCTTCTAGTGTAGAAAAAGGATGGAACCTAGCGGATGTATGTAGACAGCCGAGTAGTAAACAAGATTACGATCAAATATAGGTATGGCTTGAAGATGTTTACAGTGAACTAGACAGCCGATTGATGAATCTTCTACACTAGCGGATGTATGTAGACAACCTTAAGAATCTTCCTTTTATAGAAGATTCATCAAGAATTTCAATACCCTTGTCACACCCCTTACTGAACTAACAAAGAGGAACATTGACTTCTGATGGGAAGAAAAGGAAGAGAGAAGTTTTGCTGAGGTAAAGGAAAGATTAACCTTCGCCCCTATACTAGTTCTACTTGATCTCAAGAAAATATTTAAGCTAGAGTGTGATGCGTCAGGCATTGGGATAAGCGCTATCCTAATGTAGAAAGGCCGACCAATTGCTTACTATAGTAAGAAGCTTAAGGGACCTCAACTAAATTACTCTATATATGATAAAGAACTCTTAGCATTGATTCGAGCACCGTAAGTATGGCAGCATTACTTGTTACCGAGAGAATTTATCATCTACACTGACCATAAGTCTTTGAGGTATCTCCGAAGTTAAATGAAATTGTCGAAGCGGCAGGCAAGGTGGGTCGAATTCCTTGAGGGGTTCAACTTTATAATAAAATACAAACAAGGCAAGAGTAACGTAGTTGTAGATGCTCTTTCGAGGAGACATGCACTCCTGATTGAGCTATAGGTCAAATTGTTTGGGTTTGCAAGCATTAAAGAGCAGTACTCTAGAGATCCACACTTTGGACCCATATTTACGCGATGTGTCGATGGAAGGATAATAGACAAGTACCATGTGGAAGAAGAATACTTGTTCCAATGGGGGAAATTGTACATACCGACTTGCTCTCTATGAGAATTACTTATCAAGGAAGCCTACAGTGGTGGACTCTCTAGGAATTTTGGGAAGAGAAGGACCTATAAACTGTTGAATGGCCATTTCATCTGGTCGAGAATGAGACGAGACGTGCATCGAGTTGTAGAAGGCTACACCGTGTACAAGAGGGCTAAATATAGAGCTGAGCAAGGGAAAGCAATGCCTTTACCTATTCTGACAAAACCATAGACTGAATTGAGCATAAACTTTGTCTTCGAACTACCATGAACTGCCTGAAGCAAAGATTCTGTAACGGTCGTTGTAGATAGATTTAGCAAGATGGCACACGTTGTGCCCTGTTCCAAAACTAACAATTCTTCAGTTATTGCTTCTCTTTTTCTGCAAGAAATTGTTAGGCTACATGATTGTAGAGAAGTGTAGTATCAGACAGAAACCCGAAATTCTTGAGCCATTTTTAAAGAACTCTATGGTGATGGATGGGGACCAAACTGTTATTTAGTACTTCTTATCACCCCTAAATGGATGGCCAAATAGAGGTAGTCAATCGTACTTTAGGATCATTGCTTCGAGCTACAGTGGATAAGAACTTGGTTGATTGGGATGTTTGCTTACTAGTGGTCGAATTAGCTTACAACTGAATAGTACATGACACCACTAAGCAAAGCCCCTTTAAGGTTGTCTATAGTTTCAATTTTGAGTTGGCCTTTAATCACACCCTTGTACCTGAGTTCGAGCGAGAAGACATTGATGTGAGAGCCCAAGTACAGTCCCTTTAGCACATCTACAACAAAGTCACTCGATATATTGACCAAGTTGCTAAAAGAATGTGAGAGAAGGCTAAGGGTAAAATAGCTAAATAATTCAAACTAGGAGACTTGGTGTAGTCGCACCTCAGCAAGGAACAGTTTTCGAGCAAGAGGAGAAATAAGCTATTTGCAAGAGCTGAAGGACCCTTTAAAATCCTTCAGAAGATCAATGACAACACCTATAGGTTAGAGCTACCCGAAGATTAAGGGGTTTTTAACACCTTCAACATTGCCAACCTCAGTCCATATCACCCTGATGGAGAGCTATCCAAAGACTATTCAGATTTGATCCCAAATCCAAATCAACTTGGAGAGAATGATAAGAATCAAACTACTAGGCCTTTGACTCAAAGTTGAGCCCGAGGACTAGAGGGACTGGCAAGGCAAATCCTCCTACTTTAGTCAACTCTTGTCGAAGTCAAGTATCTCTTTACCAACCTACTCTAAATGTCAAGTCAAATGATTGCTCATCTCTTGGAGATTGTGTGCCAAATAGCAAATTGCCAAGACAGCAACCAATCTTGACTTTCTCACTTACTCATGCCCAAGTTGACCACTTACTCCACCTCACTCTTGTTGAGGGGCCAAGAGAATGACACCAGACTAATCCCCAATCACTCTTGCTTAGACAAGCAATCTGCTCATACTCTTTTGTCTGCATTCTCCAACAGTATTGCTAATATATCTCTACCACGTATATAGGACCACATGTGAAATCTACTATGCTAATCATTACTTTTTTTGAATATTTATTTTTACCCTTATATATTCTTATACGTTGCTTCTTTAGGGCAATACCCTTTGTAAATACCTAATTTTGGCCCTCTTTATTTTTTTTATTTTTTTATTTTTCTTCTCTCAATAAGCCCTAAAATTGGGAAAGACATAAAAAAAAAAGGAAATTTAAGAAAACCCCAAAAATTAAGAAATTTAGAAAAAATAAGAATTGTAGAAAAAAATACAAAAAATGAGAAAATGAGAAAAAGCACAAAAAATAAGAAATTTTAGAAAAAAAAAAACCCTAAAAAAGATTAAAAAAAAAGTTTAAATTTTTAAAAAATTGAAAAATTACAAAAAAATAGAAAAGTTGAAAAAAAAAAGATTTTAGAAAATAACTTTTTATTAGGATAAATTCTTTATTTTTTAATTAGATTTAGAAATTGGGCCATTGAACCTAAATTTAGATTTAAATCTAGCCTAAGCTAACCAAATCCATATATGCATTGTACATATGGACAAAGCACATGCCAACAACCTATTGGTTAAGCATATGGACTTGGTTTGAGCATTGAGTGTGAGGTTTTGGGTTAGAATCTTGGCAAAGGTAAGGAGGCCTTTTTTCTTATTTTTTGTTTTCTATCACATCAGAGACTGCCATGTGTTAGGATCCGATTGAGTCACGTATCTTGATACGTGGCAAGTCGGGATATGACATGCTAACGTAGCGCCATGTGTCAGCTACGTAGCATGTCACATGAGCAGCTACGTGTCATGTAATGACATATGGCATGTTGAGTTTGGTTGGCATGGCTAACATCAGTACTATGTCAGTACTTTCCCTCTCTTTTCCCCACTTTCTCTAGATTTTCTCCCCCTTTCTCGGCTCAAGAACACCCGGCCTCTTCACTTCAACTCCAATATCTGCACAAATTTTGCATACACTTATACAGTTTCTTGCTTTAATCTTGTTGAACACATAGCCTACTATGAAGCAGACCCATTAACTCGTCTAAATTCGGTCAAAAACAAATTCAAACCAAGCTCCTAAGTTAGGAAAAAAACTAAAATTTCGGCATTTACATTTAAGGCCGATTCTAGATTTTCAAAGTTTCTAGGTCGAATTTGTGTATAATAGGGTGTTGGGGGAGCTCACACAAGGAGGAACAACACACACACAACCTCGAAATCAACTCCCGCACTCTCTATCTCTTTTCTCGATCACTTTCTCTCTTTACCAATCTCTCTCTTTCTTCAAGTTCCTCTCTCTAGCCAACCTCAAGCCCAACCACCACCACAGTTATGACCCCCACTCCATCAGCTCCCTAACTCAACCACACTTGATAATCATCGTACCCCTTAGTAGCCCCAAAGCTAAAACCCTTACTGTCACCTCTACGCCTCATTCGAACTACCACCAAACACCACCCTAGATAGTAGACACCAACCAACTACACAATCGAACTCCCTACACTCCAAAACCTTTACCTTAACCAACCAATCACAACTAGCAATCCACACATGATTGAACCACCACCGCCACTCACGGTTGAACCACCATCGTTACCCACGGCCAATTTCCGATAATCTCCAAAATGATCACCTTAAGTCTCAGCATTTCTCCTACCCCTTCTTATTCCCAATCCAAAACTCACAAATCCGTCCTTATCCAAAAAAAAATCAGTCCAAATAGCCCCTAATGCCATCGCTGAGCTAGAAGAAGGAGAGTTCGACTTGATGACCCGATTTGACCCAACTGACCCGTCCAGGTCTGACTTGTGCGTCCAAAATTCGTCATAAGCTTCTTCTTTTTTAAATTTTTTTTGTTTTGTTTATTTATTTATTTATTTGTTTTACTTATTTATGTAAATGTAATCAAATAAAAAAAAGGGAAGAAAAGAAAAAGAAAAAGAAAAAGAAAAAGAAGAAGAAGAGAAAAGTAAATTTTTTATTTTATTTTATTTTTACTAGTTTAAATAAATAAGATATAATAAGTAATAAATAAATTAAGTGGTAAAATAGGATAAAAAAGTAAATAAAAAAGGAAAAATAAATAAAACAAGAATAAATAATTGTTTTTTATCACTTGGAAAAATTGATTTTTCAAAAAAAAAAAATGAAAAAATATATCAATCATTTTTCAAATTAAGGCCCTTTTTAATTTTCCAAAATGAAAAATTCAATTTAGGACTTTCATTTTTAGAAATTTCCTCAAATAAACTGAATTGAACTAAAAACATAAATTCAATATGTTTTCAAAATTAAAATCAATTTAACCAACTAAAGTTTTTATTAAAAAAAAACTACGTACGTCTGATCCCGAATAGCAGGTACGTAGGTACCTACAAGGCGATGGTAAAAAACGAAAAAACCTAAATTCCCTTTTCCTTTAGTTTAGATTGTTTTGTTTATCCAATTAGAGTAATTAAATTGAGTCTTGTCTTGTGAAATTAAAAAGGTGATTTTCAAAGATTAAGGTTAAATTTGGAAAGTCAATGGTACCCATAAGGATTTAAAAGTCCTAACACCCGGATCCATGATCTCTGGTTTCAAAAAACCATTTTGCCAAATTAGTTTTAATCATTAGACTAGTGACTAAGTTATAACTAATCCACTTAATTGGTTATAACTTAACTGTTTTTTCCGACTCCAATTGAGCAGCAACTCTAAAGTTGTTTTCTAAACAAACAAAAATAGTTTTCTTTAAACCTTAGTCGAAAATCAGTATTAAACGGGTAAGGTTTAGTATTGATCGATTTAAAAAAGACCTAATTTATAAAAAGAATTGGGAGAGTAAAAAACCAAGCTCAATACCCTTTTTTGTCTTTTCCCTTTTAGGTAAATTATCCTAACTTATTAGGTATAAATACCCCATTGTATTTGTAGCCGTAATCATTTGATTACCATTAATACACTTAACATTTTTACTCTTGTAAACATTGATTGTTTACTTTCATTTTACTCTTATCCTAACCCTTAAGCAAAACTAGATGGCAAGTAACCTCACCGGACCAATTCGTACGTCATATCGAGTTGTGCCGTAAGTCCTCAATAGTTCCATTAGTGTGTCATATCCTTTAGAGCTGTTTGTGAGTTTTTGCTTACTTTTCATTTACTTTTCCCAGCAAGCTTGAACCTACCTATCTATCGGCCTTGTCTGTCCTTGGCTACAGTTTGTATCAAAAGGACATCCTACGCTTATAGTTTTCGATAGTCTTATAAATAGTATAAAACATCCTCCAGTCAACCATATCTAGTAATAACTTTTGCATCTCAATCCTATACTCGATAGGTGTCTCATCCCCTTTCCATTCAAAATGCTACCATGCATGTAATAAACCATTCCTACGAATAAAAAATGATTAGGTTAAAGTCAGTTTATAACCCTTTTTACATACATAAGCCATATATATATAATCCTATGAATCTAAGTTTTTTATATTTATTATCACTCTACTCTTAGTGATCCTATTATCTACTTGATAGGAATTACACTATTAGGCCTTTAACTTGCAGTCAAGCTTGAGGACTGGAAGGCTTAGCAAGGCAAATTCTCCTAATCCAGTCGACTCCTGCTAAGGCTGAGTAGTTCTTTACCAAGCTGCTCTACCTATCTCTCTATAGTATGCTGAGTTGTAAAGTACTTAGTCATGCTCAAACTGACCAATGACTTGGCATCTCCTTTGTCGAGAAGACGAGATAGAGAGACTTCGGACCGACTAAGCCACCTCTGCTTGGACAAGCAAGCTGACCATACTTTTTGTGTGCATCTTCCTACAGTACTACTAATGCAATGTCGCTACGTCTACAGAATCATGTGTAGAATCTGTTACACCAATGATTATTTTCCTTAAATATTCATTTTTACCCTTTTGTATCTTGTACATTACTTCCTTAGGAAATGCCCCTTTTGTCTTTTCCCTTTTAGGCATGTTACCCTAAATTATCGAGTATAAATACCCCTTATACTTGTAGTTATAATAAGAAGATTATGATTAATAGACTTAAGTATTTCCTTCCTCGTGTAAACATTGCCTGTTTACTTTCGATGTCACTCTTATCCTAACCTTTAAGCAAGGTTAAGTGGTGAGTAACCTCACTGAACCATCTCATGCATCATATCGAATTGTGCTGTGAGTCCTCGGAAGTTCCATTAATGCATCATATCTATTGGAGCTGTTTGTGGGTTTTTGCTTACTCTTTATTCACATTTATCCTTTAGTACATTCACCAACACTTCCTTTCAAGCTTTCTGCAAGCTTGGACTCATTCAACAACTGACCTTATCTATTCATAGTTATGGTTCGCAACATCTTGGTATTAGAGAGGAGGTTTTGTTTGAGTTGTGGTTTATTCTATTTTATTGCTGTGTTTGTTTGTTAGATCTTACTTTTTTGGGTTATGGAAGTGTTTACTATATAACCTATTTGAAGAGTTTTGAGCTTTGAATCTTTTGAGAAAATGACTAACCCAAGTGTGAACATTGGTGTTGGAGATGATAATAGTGGAGTTATTCACCATGAACGATAATTTTAAGGAACCCCTAGGAACACTGACGAGAGACTTGATAAGGTGGTTAACCCCTTGATAAATTTGACCTGAGTTGTTCATTGGTTGGCTTGTCAACCTACTGAAGCTGTGCAAAACACCCTATAAGTTGCTCAACCCATTAGAGGTTAGAACCCAGCTCGACCAGTTCGAGGTAGAGGAGTAAACAGACGAGTGAGACAAAGGATAGACCTGAGGGAACTAGATGAAGAGGATAAGGGAGAGTGTTTTGAAGAAGAGCCAACTAGAGTCCCTAAAGCATTTGACCATGTGAAGGTTCGGATTTTGAGGTTCAATGGATTTGGGAATGCCGATGAATATCTAGAATAGGAAGAGAAAGTGGAGCGTGTTTTTAACAATTATCAGTACAACAATTACAAAAAGGTGAGAACTACTACTATTGAATTCTCCGGATATACCACCATGTGGTGAAAGAATTTTCAGGCTATGAGGAGGCAAGAGGGCTATTAAGAGATTAATACTTAGCCTGAGATGAAAAGAATACTTAAAAACAGGTTCGTGCCGGAAACTTATCTGCAAGACACTTTCACTCGGTTTCAAGAGCTAAGACAAGGAAGCCAAACAGTTGACGAGTATGTTTAGGAATTTTAAGTGCTCATGATTCGATGTGAAGTGGAGGAACCCTTAATGTGAACAATCTCTAGATTCATCACGGGATTGAGAGGTGATATTTGAGACATTTTAGAACTCCAACAATTCACCACAATGGATGAAGCCATTAGAATAGCCCAACAGGTTAAGAGGTAGAGAAAAAGCTAAGTATCGACTAGAATGCTGACTAATCGATTTGGACAGGGAAGTCACCGAGCTTAATCAAATACCGAGCTAAGTCAAAAGATGGATGTCCTGGCCGAGTTGAAAGGCTGACTTAATGGTGAAGTGCTGACCTGAACTTATGAGAAGGGGCAAGGATCAGGTAGGAAGATGAGCTAGATCAAGTGCTTTAAGTGCTAAGGGCTAGGACATATAGTTGCTTAGTGCCTAAATCGAAGAACTATGGTTGTCAAGGGAGACATCTTCAAGTTAGAGGTGGAAAGCACCTATGAGGAACCTGAAGAAGAGGAGATCACTGTTAAGAAAGAATCGACTAAGAATGAGCTTATTGAAGAGGACGTATTGATTTACCTAAACTATATATATAAAAATAAATTGCGAATACTCCAACAAGTATACTGGGTCAGAATCAAGTAATATAAAGAAAGTAAGGTTGTTGATCCCTCGAGGACTAAGAAATTACTAATCCTATATTAGTTCTTATTAATATTCAATCAATCAAAATTAAATTAATTAATCTAATAATTACTTTAAAACTATTGAAAAGAAAATAACCACAAAAAATCTAAAATTAAGCAATCAATTGAGAATTATGGGAAAACAAAATCCACCATAGATTACAGAAATCAAATTATTATCATGTTATATAGATTAATAACTATATGGTTATTCAAGTGAAATTATTATACCTTAAAACTTAAGGATTTAAACCCCTAATTAATTAGTCAGCTTTCGCATCTTCTAATTAACAGTAGACTCTAAATTACAATCATATATCTCCCGATACTATGATTGTCTAATGTCTTAAATCAATTATCCCTAATGTCTTAGTGAATAATCAATTGCCGAACCCTATATCAACTCTCATATCATTAGGGTTTCTAACAATTATAATTGAAATCATAGAAATTGCAATCATGAATCATCCATATATCTCTTAATCCTATATCATGAACACAATTATCATCTTAGTTATTTAGGGTTTCATCAATTCCCACAAATAAATTTAATCAGCCATAGATTTAGAAACAAAAACACAAATACTAAATGAAATTGCAAGGAAATTCATAATTGAAAGTATAACTAATTCACAGAATTGCATAAGAATAATGAAATAAATGTCACCAATTCTGTATTGAAAGAGATAATCTTCAATTGCAACTTCAAATTAGTCTCCATAGTAAAAGAAAAATCCTCTTCAATGATAAAAGTGATTCTCCCGAAGAATTCTTCAAGAACTAACTAAAGACTATTCTACGTCTCTTTATGTCTAAGGAAAAAGTATCTCCAAGTTCCCCAAATGATAAAACATAACCTATTTATATAAAAAAATTAGGGTTGGCTTACGTAAAGCTTCTTTTCCATGAAGGCTGGTGATGTAAGTACAAGGCCAGTGGTTTAGACATTAAAGGTCGGCAATGCAAGTTGTAAGTTGTTAGCTGGTTGCCTTTAATTCCAATTTGCATATGTTGATCCAGACTTTGTTAATTTGCTTAAAATTCTTCTAAATCGTCCTTAATTCCACTCTTGAATCCTCTAATTCCTGAAATGTCCAAATGAAAATTATTAAGTACCATTTCTTAATGATTTCTATAAAATCAATAATAATTCTATCTTAATTTGTACTTTAAAACATGAAAAATATGCCTTTATCATGTGTTTGCCGAAGACTTGGATCAGTTGGTCCTAGTTGTCCGACGTGCAATGAACATGGAGCCTTTACGAGAGGAGGAGTAGAGGGAGAATTTGTTTCATATCACCCGTAAGGTGAACGACTAGGTGTACGCATTAATTGTGGATAGTGGAAGTTGCACCAATGTAGCATAAGCCAAAATGGTCACACAGTTGAAGTTATTGACCATTGCACACCTGAAGCTGTATAAGTTACATTAGTTGAATGATAAGGGAGCACCACATGTCACCCAACAAGTACCAATGTTGATCGCAATTGGAATAGTCTAATGAGATTCTTTGTGACGTATTGCCCATATATGCCCCGCATGTGTTGTTTGGCCGACCATGGCTGTTTAATAGGAGGGTTATCCATGACGAATACAAGAACACATATATGTTCGAGAAGGATGGCTAAAAGATCACACTAAACCTGATGCCACTAAGAGAAGTTAGTAATTGCAAACAAAACTTGCTCGTAGATCGAAGAATGCTTTGGTGATGAGTAGAGCTGAACTTTGAGAAGCCATTGATATTGATGAGCCAACCCTTATGTTGGTTAGGTGGCTACTAGAAATGAAGGAGCGGGGTGAACTGCCCCTAGAAATAAAAGACTAGTTAGATGAGTATGCCGATCTATTCCTAGAACAGTTACTCGAAGGTTTACCCCCAATTCGAGGCATAAAATGCTACATTAACTTAATACCCAATGCTGCGCTACCGAATAAGCCTACCTATCGAATGAGTCCTAAATAGGCTTCTAAGCTTTAACATCAAATCAATGAGCTACAGGAGAGAAGGTATGTCAAGGAAAAGTCTTAGCCCTTATGCTGTGCTGGAGTTTTTAGTGCTGAAACAGGATGGAACCTGACAAATGTATGTTGATAGTCGAGCCGTGAACAAGATCACAATCAAGTACAAGTATCCTATCCCGAGATTGGAGGACATGTTAGATGAGATGAGTGGAGCCAAGGTCTTCAGTAAGATTGATCTGAAGTCTAGTTACCATCAAATCCACATAAGGCCAGGAGATGAGTGAAAAATGGCGTTCAAGACTCGACATGGATCGTATGAATGGATGGTCATGCCCTTTGGCTTGTTGAATGCCCCGAGCACTTTCATGAGACTAATGAATCATGTGCTGAGACATTTGATTAGGAAGTGTGTTGTGATATATTTTAACGACATCCTAATCTATAGCACCGACATGTCAAGTCACTGTGAGCATCTCTGAGCCATATTGAATATCTTCCGTACCAAGAGATTATTCAACAACTTGAAGAAATGTTGCTTTTGCTAGGAGGAAGTGGTATTATTGGGCTATGTAGTAAGTGGAGGCAGCTTACGAGTGGACGAGGAGAAGATTCGAGCAATCGTTGAGTGGTCAACTCCTACTACTTATGCCAATGTAAGAAGTTTCTATGGACTGGCTTCATTTTATAGACGATTCATCGAGAATTTCAGTACCCTTACCGCACCTCTTACTAAGCTAACGAAGAAAAAAACCCGACTTTCGATGGGGAGAAAAGGAGAAGAGCAGCTTTGTTGAGATTAAAAAAATATTGACCTCCACCCCAGTATTAGTTTTACCTGACTTTGAGAAAATATTTGAGCTAGAATGTAATGTGACAGGCATTGGAATAGGCGCTATCCTAATGTAAGAATGCTAATCAATTGCCTTCTATAGTGAGAAGCTCAGAGGACCTCAGTTAAATTACTCTGTATATGACAAAGAACTCTTAGCACTGATCCGAGCATTGCAAGTATGACAATATTATCTATTGCCGAGAGAATTTGTCATCTATATTGACCACAAGTCTTTGAGGTACCTCTGAAGTTAGACCAAGTTATCAAAATAGCAGGTAAGATGGGTTGAATTCCTCAAAGGATTTAAATTTGTAATAAAATATAAATAAGGGAAGAGCAATGTAGTTGTTGATGCTCTTTTGAGGAGGCATGTACTCCTGACTGAACTACAGATCGAATTGTTTAGGTTTGCCAGCATCGAGGAGCAATATTCTAAGGATCCACACTTTTGACCCATACTTACATGTTGAATTGATGGAAGGATAATGGACGAGTATCATATGGAGGAAGGATACTTGTTCTGAGGAGGGAAATTGTGTGTGCCGCTCTGTTCACTTTGGGAGCTACTAATTAGGGAAGCTCGCGGTAGAGGACTGTCCAGACATTTTTGAGAGAAAAGGACATACAAATTACTGAGTGGTAAATTCTTTTGGCCTAAGATGAGGTGAGATGTGCACCAAATTATCGAAAGTTGTGCCGTATGCAAAAGGGCTAAGTGTCGAGCCGAAAAAGGGAAAACAATGCCTTTGTTGGTTTCGACGAAACCGTGGACTGAGTTGAGCATAGACTTTGTCCTTTGATTATCTTGAATTGCCCGAAGCAAAGATTCTATAATGGTTGTGGTGAATCGGTTTAGCAAGATGGCGTATTTTGTGCCTTACGCTAAAACTAACAATGCTTCGGCTATTGTTTCTCTTTTCTTGCAGGAGATTATACAGTTACATGGCGTGCGGAGAAGTGTAGTCTCTGACAGAAATTCGAAGTTCTTAAGCTATTTCTAAAGGACCTTATGGCATCGGATGGGGAATAAACTACTATTCAGTAGTTCTTGTTACCTCTATATTGACTGCTAAATAGAGGTAGTTAATTGTACTTTGGGATTACTGCTTCAAGCTATAGTGGGTAAGAAATTAGCCAATTAGGACATTTGCTTGCCAGTGGTCAAATTCACTTACAATTGAACAATGCATGACACCACCAAACGGACCCCCTTTGAGGTTATCTATGGTTTCAATCTCGAGTTACCCTTCGATTACACCCATGTACCTATGCTTACGCAAGAATACCTTGACGTAAGAGTTAGAGCATAATCCCTTTATCACATCTCTGACAAAGTCACTTAGCACATCAACCAAGCTGCTAGAAGAATGCAAGAGAAAGCCAAGGGTAGGACGGCTAAACAATTTTAGTAATGAGACTTAATATAGCTACACCTCAGCAAGGAACAGTTCCCCAGCAAAAGGAAGAACAAATTTTCTGCAAGAGTCGAAGGATCTTTCAGAATCCTCCAGAAGATTAATAATAACACCTACAAATTGGAGCTACCTGAGGATTATGGGGTTTCTAACACCTTTAACATTGCCAATCTCAATCCATATCACCCTAATAGAGAACTAATCGAAGACCATTTGGATTTGATCACAAATTTAACATAACCCAAAGGGAATGATAGGAATTAGATTACTGGGCCTTTGACCCACAACTAAGCCTAAGGATTGGAAGGCTTGGCAAGGCAAATTCTCTTGATCCAACAGACTTCTATCGAGGCTGAGTACTTTTTTGCTTAGCCACTCTTTATGCTGAGCCGAATAACTGCCCATCTCTTTATAGTATGTTGAATTGTAGAGTACTCACTTGCGCTTAAACCGACCAATGACTCGGCATCTCCCTTGTCGAGAACATCTCCTTTGTCGAGAAGACGAGATAGAGAGACTCTAGACTGACTAAGCCACCTTTGCTTAGACAAGCAAGCTGACCGTACTTTTTGTCCGTATCTTTTAGTGGTATTATTAATGCAGTGTTGCTACGTCAACAGAATCATGTGTAGAAGCCGTTACACCAATGATAGTTTTCCTTGAATATTCATTTCTACCTTTTTGTATCTTGTACATTACTTCCTTATGAAATGCCCTTTTAGGCATGTTACCCTAAATTATCGGGTATAAATACCCCTTGTACTTATAACAGTAATAAGAAGATTATGATTAATACACTCGAGTATTTCCTTCCTCATGTAAATATTACCTGTTTACTTTCGATGTCATTATTATCCTAACCCTTAAGTAAGACTAAGTGGCGAGTAACCTCACCAGACCATCTCATGCGTCATATCAAGTCGTGCCGTGAGTCCTCGGAAATTCCATTAATGCATCATATCCATTAGAGCTGCTAGTAGGTTTTTGCTTACTCTTTATTCGCATTTATCCTTTTGCACATTCACCAACACTTCCTTTCGAGCTTTCTGCAAGCTTGGACTCATTTGGTAACCGGCTTTATCTGTTTGTGGTCATGGTTTGCAATAGTACTTATTTTAATTAGATGCTTTAAAGCTTGTTTTTTTTTTTTTCAAGACCATGCTCTGATATCAACTTAGAATTGTCACACCTCGAACAGGAGAAGTCGTAACAATCACGCTGGGTAAACTAACCTAAGATAGAAGTTGACCCTACAGTTGCTATCGTAGATATAGTCCTTACAAGGCATATATGACTCAACCATCTTAAAGTATCCATTCCGATACCTGTTAATGATCAAACTTGTGGTACAACTTTATAAAATACCTGTTTTATTTAACATGTTGTACAATAATACAATAGTATTTACATAAGTGTTTCATACCTAAAGCTATAATTCACAGTCATAGTTCACCAATAGTTATAGGTCTTGAAGTCTGTTTACAATAAGATGGGACACTAGTGGACATCTTAAGGAATTCCCAGTTAGTTTCCTCAAAACTCAAAAGAAAAGTAAAAAACATAGATTTAGTAGATTCTTCACTCCTCACTTTCCTAGCTAACTGTACATTAACCTAGGGGTAGTGATATCTGAACATCTTGATCTTCACTCGTCATCTACAAAAGAGTATATGGGGATGTGAGTACAACTAGCTTAGTAAGAAGGAAAGAGTTAAAAGAGTACCGTATAATCACAAACAAGGTTATTCATTATGATAAAATGTAAGGCAATGCAATTAATCACTTGAAACATTACACAATGTTATCCGGATTATTGTAAGGTTAAAAAAATTGCATCCGCTCCAACCTGGATTAAAAAGTTTTTTGCAACTCAAAATCAAACCAAACCCAAACTTATGCAATGGTGAATACCCTCTTCTTATGACCACCTCTGAACTACGACCTCTACCCTTGTTGCGACCTCCTCGTCTATCACTTAATTTGACTAAGGATGGAGAAAGGACTATTTCAATTATCCTTATGAAGGGAGTTGGTATTTTGTCTGATACTCCTAATCGTTCCCCTAACAATTGCTATATATGTCCAATTGAGTTAATAGTCAAATTGCTCTTAATTCCATTTAAGTGTGGCCAAACAAGTTCACAAAAAAAAAAAAAAAAACAAAATGAAATAATCATGTAGAATAGTACACTAAGGAGTTTAACTCCTGTTACAATTAGAATATCAACTATACACATGACATGCACATAGATAGCTAATTTACAATCACAATAAAAGTACTCTTAAGCTTTTAGATACTTTAATACAATATCTCACTAAGCGGTAAAACCACGATCCCAACTTACTTGTCTACATGCTTACTGTAGAAAACTTGTGTCTTCGACGCTTTGTTCATTAGGAGACCTTATATATATATAAAACCCATATTTAGTTTTCGTAAGAGTTACAAAAACGTTAAGATTCTATCTAAATGTATTTTGTTAAATAGTTATATATATAAATATATATATATTTAAAGTATATTATTATTTTCCTTATATAATGGAATATAGTTTTATTATATAAGTTAAGTTATTAAATATCGACGATAGACATAACTATACTATTACATATAATATATCGTTTCAATTATATTAAAATGTATTTTTAATCAATTAAATTACGTTTTAATTACTGTAAGCTTGTCATAATATGTAAATTTTCGTAATATCATAGATATATAGGTTACATTACCTATGATTGTTTGATTTTAGTAAAAGCAATATCATTGGGTTTGTACGTACCTAATGCTACATATTATAGGTTTTGTTTCAAAAGATGACTTTTAAAGGGTAGTTCGAGTTTCTAATATACTTATACATGCCTATAATAAATATTATCATATTATACTTATTTTATGCAATTAAACTATATTTTATATAATTTGCTACTATAACTTAATAATAGAGATATTATATAGCCATAATATATATATAACCTACCTCGGTTGTAAAAACTATCATTAGATATATTAAAAATTCATTTTTACCAAATATGACCAACATGTATATATATAATTTTTATTTTAATATTTATCACATCTTAGCCTATTATTATTAAAAATGTGCCCCGATTTGCAATCTAAACTATTTTACTACGTAAATTTGTAATAAATAACTCGGGTCACCAAATAATTCTCCAAAAATTTCTATAGACTCCTAAAAATATGTGGAACTCAGTCATTATATGGTTCCATGCTATCGACTTCATTGCCTAAATACTCATAATTACAATTTTATCCCTAAATTGCATTTAATTAACCAAATATTATCCTTTTTATACAAAATTATTTTCAATATATCCTAACATCATTATAAATCACCAAAAGTCAATATATATCATTTTTATCAATTAATTTCATAAAACCTATTTATTTCACATTTTCACCCCAATTCTAGCTATTTTTAGGGCTAAAAATTAAATTAAATACTAAAAGTACTTAAATTAAAAATTTGGCTACATGTAATCAAATATATATCATGTGTATTTTGCATGAAAATTTTGAGCTAGAAACTACACCATTTGATATATTTATTTTAAAAGTTAAAATTTGGATAAATAGTGAGTTTCTTAAGCAAGTATATAAAGTATTCTAAATTTTACAAAAATAAAAATATCACATGAAAGCATATTTAAAATAACCTAAACATAAAATTTTCCATAATTTTCTAGAATAATATAATATTTTTAGAAAATTGGGCAAAGGGCAAAAGTTTGACCAACCTATTTATCGATAGTTTAGTAGCTGAAGGTAGATAGGGAGTCATCAGTAAGGGCAGACGGTGAGTGGGTTGCTAGGTGGTGAAGTAGTGCAACAGTAGATTGAAGTTTAGGTTGGGAATTAGTAGGGCTCGGTCTTTGCTCTGTTTTGTGTATTTCTTTTATAAATTATTTCTATTTTCTAGAATTTTTCCCCTCTCTATCCTAGGTTTCAATTTGCTAAACTAATGTTGTTGTGATGTGGATTGCTAGTTATAGGAATTGTAATGGCCGCATGAAATTTCCTTGATTTTTTTCCTTTTTGAATTCAAGTAAGAGGTGTTATTTTCTTGTCCATTTTCCTTTTGATCATCATGCTAATTTAAAATAAGGAAGCTATGCCCGACTCCTGATTTTTCTAGCCATTTTCTTGAATTTTAGGTAGGTTTTGCTATTATTCTAATATAATTTAAGTAGTTTAGGTATATTATGTTAGTATTTAGTTATTTTATTAATATCCGGGTATATATCCTATATATTTGATACATATAATGTGTAAACATAGTCGTATAATTATGTTCTTAGCATATCTTTTATTTTTAAGATATATTTTCTACTTATTTTTATGAGCTTAACTCATATTATATATAATTATATAATTCAGAGTTAATTTACGGGTATAATTATTAAAAATACGTATATACTCATATAGTATATTGTACTATATTATTTTCTTTTATAGCCTAATTAACTTATCTCTAAGTTATCGACGAATTACAAGCTTAATTTGAGGGGTTTCAATCATTTTTATTTTATATTGAAAAATCACATTTCTAAGGGTCAAATTGGAATTTTGGATCATTATTTTTGAAATCTAACTTCATTGAATCACTTCGACTAACTTTTCTATATTAATTGTTAAGTTTAGACTTAATTGAATGAGTTTCCTCGGAGGCCCTAAATCTATGTTCGGTTGCCCTAAATGTGATTTTAGAAACTCACAAATTATAATGAAATGCAATATAATCAATCATTTACAACATTGCACAATGTTATTTGGTTCATGGTGAGGTAAGGTTATGTTAGAGAAATTATATCTGCTCTAACCTGGATTAAAGAGTTTATTGTGACTCAAAGTCAAACTAAACCTAAGCTTGTGTAATGGAGAACACCCCTCTTCCGTGACCACCTTCGAATTACAAGCTCCACCCTTATTGCAACCTCTTTGCCTATTACTTAGTTTGATTAAGGATAGGAAAATGATTATCTTAGTTATTCTCATTGAAGGGAGTCGGTATTTGTTATAATACTCTTAATTGTTCCCTTGACAGTTGCTATGTATATTTAGTTACATTAACAGTCAGGTCACTATTAGTTCCATTTAGAGGTAATTAAACAAATTCACACAATATAAAACTATGAAATCATGCAAAACAGCATGTTAAGGAATTCAACTCTTGTCATAAGCAAAGTATCAATAACACACATGGCATGCGCACATACAACTAATTTACAATCACAAGCAAAAGTATTCATAAGCCTTTAAATGCTTTCATATAGTATTTCAACAAATGATAAAACCATGATCCTAATTTACTTGTATTGACACTCACTATGGTAAGCTCGTACCATCAACGTTTTGTTCATTAGGAGACATTATATGTATACCAAAACTTAGATTTAGTTTTTGTAAGAGTTACGACAGCATCAGGATTTTATCTATTCTTTATATTATCACGAAGTTATATACATATATATATATTTAATGTATATTATTATCCTTATATGGTTGAATATGGTTTTATTCAAAAAGTGTAATTTAATAACTAGTAAATTATTAGAGATGGATTATATGTATACTAAAAATTTTAGAATGACCAAAATAATATTTAGGAATGTTCACGTGTACCCTACATGTATTTACGTGCAGATAAAAATACGTGTAATTACCTAATTTGGCAAAAAACTAAGCAAATAATTAAAGAAAATTATAAAATAATTATGGAAAAATCAGAAGAGGATAAGATGCATCAATATTAGGTCGTGGCATGTCAGGATAAGAAAAAGAAAAATTAGCCAATAAAAATTGAACAACTTAAAAGCTAAAAATTAAGGAATTTGGACAAAGTCTTGTCAAATTAATACATATTAATTACAGCAAATGTCTATAAATAGGGAAAAAATTTACAGAGCTCATTTGGACAATTTGGAAAGTGAGAAAATTAGGGAGAGTCGAAAATTCGAGAGAAAATCCAGAAAATAAAAAAAGAAAAAGAAAAATTGTGCAGTTAGGGCATTTAAAGGGAACCCTTACCAAACGAGCAGCTGGAAGTGGATGGCCACCACCACCACACGGTGGTGGCAACGCCCAGGCTGGCCGACAAGGCCACGGCGGCCTGCGGTGGCCGGAGCCACCCATACCGGTGAGTCCAATTTCCAGCCCGATTCTTGTGAAATTTTTTAAAAATAGTAAATATAATTAGAAAATTATGAATTTTGTTATTCTGGGATATTTTTGTATGTAGTTTGTAGGAAAAATATTATTTTGATGAAATTATGTTCCGTAATATATGGTCCCTAAGAAATCGTGCAAAACTAAGCATGTTTTGGTTTAGAAATAAATGACCTTAGGAGTGTAGTTTCAAGCCCAAAATTTTTCTGTAGATTACTTAGATGATATAAAATAGTGATATGAAGCCCGTTTTCAAAAATTAATTTTTGAAATTTTTAGATAATTTTTAGGCCCTAAAATGAGGCATAAAATAGGTAATTTAGAGTTAATTAGGTGATTAGGAGATTAATTACTGACTTAGTGTATAAGTAGATGTTTTAGGATGTTAAAATCTGATGGAGTATGATACTTGTAGCAATTAGAGTGTTAGATGTAATTATTAGGTTAATTATGTAGTAAATAGGTAATATGGAAAAATAGTACATTTTAAGATAATTTTGTAAATTAGGGTAAATTGGAGTAAAATCTGATTTAGGATGAATTTATACATTTTGAAATAATAATTCCTGTTTAGAGATGGTAATTAGGGTAATAGAAATATTAGAAATGCATTATGTGCATAATATGCAATAATGCATAATGTGTAAATTTTAAAAATATAATAAATAGAAAATATTAGGATAAAAATTGATATTATATAAATAATAGGGATATATAATAAATCTGATAAGAAACTTGAATTTATGTAATTATATGAAAAATGTAAAAATTTCTCACATTAGGAGTAAATTCGGTACACAAATAGGGATTTAAGTGTACCGGATGGAATAAAATGCTGACTAGGGGTAGTGATCGTATTTAGGGTATCGGGAAATAATGTGATTAATTTCACATTATGGGTTGAAACGAATTTCTAGGGTTGGAATATAAAACGCTACTTAGAAAATCGAACTAAAATCTAATTTAGAAATCGATGTGGAAAATCGAACCTAAACCCAACCCCAAACCTAGAATAATTGTAAAAGACTTGATACCTAGATAATTAGACATATTAAACCTTAAATAAAACCTAACAATAACCAATATAGGATAAAACAAACTTATAATATTTATATGAAAAGCTGAAACCACGTTCGTGTTATAGGGATGATCGGCGATGGCCTGAGCAAATCGAACCTCAAGTGAGTGAGCGAGGAGTCGAGGTAAGTTGGGATTAATACGATGCTGTATTTTGGAGGCTTAAGATTATGCTTGGTTGTGCTTGTTAGATAATTGAATGTGTGCATGTGCTTGATTATGGGTGATGCTATGATTCTGTTTGTTGCTTTGGCACATATTGTATGAATTGTATGTAATGATTGATCACCCTAAATTGGACTTAATCAAATATACGACCAGTAATCATAATCGGACATGCATGCAACCCATTAGGGGAACTTAGGACTCTCCGGCCAAATACCGACCCCTTTGGAAGGGATAGCATGGGATTGCAAAATGGTTTCTTCTTAATCCTCAGTCGAATTAAGTGACAGGAGAGGAGGTCGCGGCGAGGGTGAAGGCAGTAGTTCGAAGGTAGTCGCGGGAGGAGCAATGTCTCCATTACACAAGCCTGGGTTTGGTCGTGAGCTGTTGCATTAACGGCAACTCCTCAACTCGGATTAGAGCGGGCGCAATTTCTCTAATCTCACGACGGGCCGGACAACGTCGTGCGATGGCATTTGCTTGCACATGCATTGCACCTAATAAGTAATTGAAAACCTTGTTGTGTGTATGGTATAGTTTTAAGTCCTCCGTCCTAACTTACTGAGCTGTGGTTGCTCACATCCCTATAGACATCGTGCAGGTGCTGGCTAAGAAGCGGCAAACAAATACTCTGAAGCTAGCAACTGCTGGATCCTGGGGAGTGAGGAAAAACATTGAAGAATCAACACATATTTTACTTTTCATTTCTGATTAATGTAATAACTAAATTATATTGATTATATATAACTTTTCTCACTTTCTTAGGTAAATGATTTGTTTAAATTACAAATTGTCTACTTCAAAGCGGGTTAGTCGTGAACGCCTTGTGTAGATCAAGTCTAAGATAGCGGTTGTAAGGCCAACTTCTATCTTAGGATGGTTTACACGGCGGGGGCTGTTACGACTCTGCCGCTTCGGGGCGTGACATTATCTATCATAGTTTTATTATATAAGTTATATTAAATTAGTGAACATTAATAGTATACTTAATTATATTATTATTTATAATATATCATTTTGATTGTATTGAAATGTATTCTTAATCAATCAAGTTACGTTTCAATTACAATAAGGCTATTGTAATTGTAATACGTTAATTTTTATAATATTATAGAAATATTGATTATATTACCTAGGATTATTTAATTTTAGTAAAAGTGGTATTATAGGGATCATACAAACTTGATGATATGTACTACGGTTTTATCTTGAGAGAAGACTTCTAAAAGGTATTTTTATTTTCTATTATACCTACATGCTCCTATAACAAGCCTTATCATATCATGTCCATATTATATAAATAAGTTATATTTTATATAATTTTCTAAAATAGCTTAGTATATATATATAATATAACCCTAACACGCGTATACCGAAATTCGAGCTATATAACATCACAAAATATGATCAAAACTCATTCTAATCAGATCTATCTAGTATAGATAGGTATAGGTTCTGTTTAAATATTTCTCATAATCTAGCCTAATATTGTTAAATAATATATCCCGGTTTGTAAATTGAGCTATTTTACCACTGAAATATATAATAAATAGCTTAAATAACAAAATAATTCCTTGAAATTACTATAGACTCATAAAAATATGGGAAATTTATCAGCAAATGGTTTTATGCTATTGGGTTTATCGCTTATGTATGCATACTTATGTTTTTATCCCTAAATTGCAATTAATTAAACAAATATTTTCATTTTTATAAAAAATTATTTCTAATATGTCTTGACATTATTATAAGTCTCTAGAAGTTAGTGGACATCAATTTCATCAATTAATTTAACAAAAATCAATTTATCTCATAATTTGCCCTATTTTTAGCCATTTTTAGGGTAAAAAACACAATAAACATTAAACACATATGAATTAAAAATCGGGCTACATAGCAATTAACTAGGTATAACATGTATTCTATAGAAAAATTTTCAACTCAAAATAACATCATTTAATATATTTATTTTAGATTTAAAATTTCAGATGAACAGTAACTTTTTAAAGTAAGTATATAAAATATTCATTATTTAAAAAAAATAAAATTACATCATGAAAGTATATAAAATATTCATAATTTTTTAAATTATTTTAGTATTTTTAGAAATTATTTTAGTATTTTTAGAAATTAAGGGAAAAATAAGGTAAAAACTTGACCAACACATTCATTAGTGCTCCGGCTATCGTTGGCTAGTAAAGGGTTAATGGAAGGGTGACACGCTGGTGGCTCTGCATGGTTGTAGTAGGGCTCAATAGCATATTGTAGTTTGGTTGGGTAACTGGCCTTAGTCTAACTCTTCTTTTGTTTTTGCTATTTTTATGAAAATTTTCTCTAATTTTCTTGGATGTCCTAAGTTGTTAAATGGTTAATTTGACTTCCTAGGGTCTATTCGTACTAAATTAGGGCAAGTAGATTTTTCCTCTTTTATTTCTTTTAATTTTTTCCTAAATCTTCAAGTATGAGGTGGCTAATTGTGCTTAAATCCACTTTTGATTCAGCAACTTCAGCTGCTTGGAGGTTGTCATGGTGAAATTTGATGAGGTCCATTGCTTTTGGATAGGATTTAATTGATTTTTAAGTTAATTTTCAATATTATATATATATTATATTAATATTTAGTTATTTTACTAATATACGTATATATATCCTATATATTTGATACATGTAATGTGTAAACATACTCATATAATTATGTTTCTATCTTGTCTTTTTTTTAATATATATATTTTATTTAATTTTTCAAATTTATCTCTTATTTAATATAATTTTAAGTTTTAAGGTTAATTTATGGATAAATTATTATATATACCAAGTATATTTATAAAAATAGATGTATATTCATATAGTATATTATGCTATATTATTTCCTTTTATAGCTTAAATAACTTATCTATAAGTCCTCATCGCATTTCAAGCTTAGTTTTAAAGGTTCCGATGAGTTTTTGACTATATTATGTAATTATATTTCTAAGGTTAAAATTAAGGTTTTTGGTCATTATTTTTACAATCTAATTTCACTAGGTCACTTCATTTAATTTTTTTAATATAGTCATAAAGTTTAAGCTCAATTTGATAACTTTTTCTTGAATGTCCTAAATCTAGGTACAGTTACTTTAAATACGATTTTAAGGG